>JBAMNC010000450.1:0-2500 GCA_037902135.1 Cetoscarus ocellatus | reverse complement strand
ACTAGCGCAGGTAGCAGAGAGGGAGGAGAGAAGACGTTAGTGGGTTTAACACAGCCAAGTGTGATCTTCACCAATCAAATGAACGCCTATCCTCGCCTTTAAATGCGCCGCGGGCAAGGCGCAGTGACAATTTCACCTTGGTGGCGAAGAAGGTCAGAGCCGCTGTCACTTTTGCAGCAACTGGGAGAGCGCAGGGGCCACCGGGCCGCGCATTGGAGGCCATGATGCGCGTCACCGTGTGGACCATCTCGTGGGACAGATGTAATCTGTTCTTGTGTCATAAATTGGAGTAAAAAATTGAGTGATAATTACATTTAAACACAGCAGCAGGCTTATCCATTCATCATGCTTGTGATCCACATGACCATTCCTGGTCTGTTATGGCCAAATAGCAGCGCCTTAGGTGAAAATGTATCTTCTCCTCATCCTCTTTGCAGTAATGTACTCCATCTTTTTAGATCACGTTACGAATAAAGATTAAAACAGAGAAATATGGGCAATCACAGGTAAATCCTTAAGACACAGAGTGACTTACATTCATTCAGCGAGCGTCTCTCTCTTTTTTCTTTTCTTTTGAATTTCATGAGATGAGAGAAGCCAGATACTCCGTATCGGATGATGTGGCTGTTTGTGGTTGGCTGAGAGATATGAACTCGTTAGTTATGACAAACGTCTCGGATCTGACATCAGATGTGACGGGACAATTAATATAGATACAAATGTATATGCTGGTTCAGACAGTTAGATTGAATAGTGTTTGTTGTGATTGTTTATTGCATTGAAATGTGCCTGACACTGTGGATACCTGCCTGTGAGGTTTTGGTGACGTGTGCGCACTGTGCGCCTGTCAGCCAAATTACCACTGCCCCAGGTGCGCCTCGCCTGCGCCGAGAATAGACCAGGTTGGAGCTGGCGGGCTTTCAGCGCACCTTCGCGCGTTTTTTTGGCACAAAATTGTCACTGTGCCAAGCTGAATCTTTTGACACCTCCCCTTGGTGCGCCGTCACACCCATCTTGGCGCAGCCGGTCTACCAAATTGCCAAATTGGCTGCGCACGGCGGTGCGCCGGACGAAATTACCACTGCGCGGGGTGCGCCACCCTGCGCCACCCTGAGTTGCGCCAGGAAATTAGAGCCCTATGTCTCCCTCTCTACGCAGATATTTCATAGTCTCTATCCCAATGTATTTGAGGGTCGAGACATTGTGTTTTGCTGCTGAGAAATATATAGCTACATAGCTAGTTGTGACATTGTTCCTGTTGGCACTACGATGCTCAGCAATACAGGTCTTTAGAGGTCGCGTGGTCTTGCCAATATAAGCAAGTCCACATGGACATTTTAACACATATATGACATTTGCTGTAGAGCAGGAAAATGATACCTTTAATATTATATTTCTTACCAGTAGGTGGATGGTTAAAGAATTTAGTTTTATGTGTAAAATGGCATTGTTGGCGATGACCACATAAATACCTGGGGGTATTGTGCTTAAAAAAATGTGTGGGTGTTGGAGGTGGGTGGTCTGCTCTGATCATTACATTCCGAAGATTGGGGGTCTCTTGTATTCCATCTGGGGGGAGTTTTTAGGCAGTGTGTAAGAGAGGGGTCAGTTTCTATAATGTGCCAGTGTTTCTGACAGCCGTTTCAATTTCTTTAGCAAAAGGTGAATACTGGATAGCACACACTAGTCTTTGCTCTCCTCTTTTAGGTCTAGTGCTGTTTAAGCAGTCAGACTGGGACAGGCTGGAGAAATGTGAAGCCACACCTTAGAACCAAATGTGTTTGTACCCCCTTTTTTTAAACCTATTTGTAATGTCTTTACATTGAATTGTGAAGTCCTCGTCAGAACTACAGATCCGTCTTAATTCTGTTGAATTGGGAAATTGGCAAGCTTTTCTTGAAAGTCACCAGGTGATATGAGTCACCATGAAGGAGAGAGTTTTGATCTGTGGGTTTGCGATAGAGATCTGTTTTCAGTTGGTTGTCTCCTTTAATTATCACCACCACACACTCTCAGCTACACAGAGCTCCTCCTCAACTGACTCGGACTCATTGAGTTTCAACCCTGGTGGCTCTATAAGTTTTTTAGGAGGTGATATCAGACCACGAGGACAAAGAAGAGAAAATGCAGACCGCAAGGAGACAGATACTGGACCAGGAGAACGAACAAGATCTAAATGTCATCAAGTAAGCCCATATCAGACTCTTGCATGTCCACATTAAACAATGGCCTTTCTTTTGTGCCCACCATGAAATGTAATGACTTTAACACAACAACAGCCTTACAAAAGTTCTCTTGCACTTTAAGGCTTAAAGAGTTCTATAGAGGCCACAACTCAGATGACAACACTAACTGGGTGCCTAACACTACTTTCTCCCAGGACCCCGTGAACGTCACCAAAGATGGTCCCAGCGAATGAGACACGCCCCCTGTTACCTTGTCATCTGCCACCCGAACTACAACTCCTTTCAGAGGCAAATCTACGTTTATACGATCAAAA
>JBAMNC010000441.1:0-66414 GCA_037902135.1 Cetoscarus ocellatus | reverse complement strand
TCACACACACATACACACACACACACACACAATTTGGGGTGTATTTAACACAAATGAAGAAGGCCTTTCATCCAGAGCAGCTTTTCTTTTAAAGAGTACATAATTGTTGTATTTAGTCTTTCATGTACAGGTCCACTTTCATGCTGGGATTGAGATAAAAGAAATAAATCCAATGATTTAATTTTCACATAGACCTTTGAGGAATGAAATTAACTTTTATCCTATTTATTGAAATTAATTTTTAGCATGTGCCACACTTGGCGATACAGTTAAAAGTACTTGTTGCTTCAGTGAGATAACACATGCCAGAAAATGTAAAACAATGTCTTTCAGATTCGGTAAAGGAGCTTTGACCACATCACTGAGTTCACAAAGCCACATACATCTCTATCCACCAATCATCTACCACTGATCCCTTTCAGGGCCTTGGAAGGCTGCAGCCTATCCCCCCTGACCTTGGGTGAGAGGCGGGGTATTTCCTGGACTGATCTCTCCCAATCACAGTGTCATAAAGACACGAACAGCTGTTATTAGTTAGTAATTTGAGCTGTTGACCATTTAATTTTTAGCTTAAAAAATACTAAAATAAATTATACAGTGCTCAGCATAAATGAGTACACCCCTTCAGATATGTCAGAAAACCTTTAGTTTCCTTTCAAAATCAACATTTTTTATGGCATACTATACCACAAAATACTCCCCCAAATGTGGACCATTGATTGCAAACAAGATTTTTTAAGTTGCACACAAAAAAGTATTTTTCTCAATTTAAGATCATGATGAAAAAATGAGTACACCCCAATCAAAGGCGTGGGAGCAAAGCTGAATTTTAGTTATCATATAACCTTTATTTTCATCTTATGGAAAAAAAAAAAATGTTATGTTAAACTCAGCTTTGTCAAAACATGGAAATTGTTCTTTTGTTCATTTAGATATTGATTAAGACATTACTTTTAATAGGGGGTGTACTCATTTATGCTGGGCACTGTATATGGTTTGTGAGATAAAAAATAAAATAAAGTCTCTCACGTCTGTTTTTTATGTGCAGTTCATGTAACAGTGACCCTCAAGGCATTTTTTTTCACCCACTCACTCCAAAACACTCATTAGTAACACAAGTTACTATAAGTTAAGATGTCTTGCTGTTTTGTGCAGCATATTAATGCAACATAAAGCTGTGTTTTTTACCATCATTTTCACTTGTGTTTCATACAGAGCTGAGAATTGGAGATGTATGTGCTCGCAGGTGACACATGAAAGTACTCACTCAACTATTTCTATAGCACACTTCTACAGCAGAGGGCACAAATTGTCAAGCTATTTATGCTTTTTATGTTTTTTTTTTTTTTTTTTTTTTAAACTGTTTTAACTCTCTTTAATGGAATGGAGGCTGGTCTGGGGATTTCTTTCCAACCTCTGCAGTTTTTAACTTTCATTAATAAGCCTTTCAATGCATACTGAAGCCTCCAGAGCTTGGTGAAGCCAGCATTCATGAACTCATCATATTTAGCTTTGATAACATGCACAATACAGTTATTAAGTGTCACTCATAGTCATCGAGGCTACCACTCTCCCTCTCTCTCTTATTAGTCCAGTTCAAGCTGCAATGCATTTCAGGGTGTAATATTAACGCCCCTGTGACGTTTCACTTCCTCTGTGAACGTTGTGGAGACAGAACTGGAGGAGTTGATCCCCTCTTTGCTCCATCTCTAGAGGCGGTAACAAAGAAGTGATATTTGAGAGAAGGAGGCACGAGCGCAGAAGCACTGCGAGTGAACCTCCCTGCCTCATGTGCACCATGTCGCATGCATCCATAAATCCATATTGCTACGTGAATAGGTACAGATGTTACAGCCTCAGGAAATTAATAAGCATGTCTCAAAGTGTACATAGAGCAGAGCCTTGCTGTGATGCTTTTGCGTATCGGCACTGTGAACCAGGGGGCAAATGAAGGCCTCACTGATCAGAGTCACTTTAAGGTGAGGGAGAGAGCAGGAAATACAGACACTGACATAATTTATTTATTATCTGCAACCCTATAAAAATGGACCTGCATCCCTTTCTGGATCGGAGCCCAAAGTTTAGGGAAGTTTGCATTTAAGAAAAGCAAAATTAAACCTCCCATTAAGAGGTTCACGTTGAATAAACTTTAAATAAACTGTTTAAAATAATTCTGAAGACTTTCTGAACTTTTCATCATTTGGTGGTCTGAATTGAGACTTGCATTGAAACAGCTTATAAGCTTACTCATTCATTCAACTTTTATTTAATCTCAAAAAATCATTGAGGGTGTTCCCTCATTTTCAATGATACTCTCATCCCTGTTAAAATCACTCTGGTCTTTGTCTGTTGTCTGTGAGACACTGCTTCAGGACAAAGGACTCATGTTAATATTCAAATGAAAAATAACTTATCAAGTGAAACACATAAAGCTTTGTAATCTTTCCAACAGGATATTACATTTTGCCCAGAGTGACACACTGATTTCTGCGACAGTCTCTCTAACAAAAGTCTGGGCCTCACATACAGTCTCCTTCTCCTTTAACAAGCCAGTTCTGCTCTCAGGCTGCCTTTCAATTTAACAGGAATGAAAGGAGAAGGATTCTATAGATTGAAGAGTGGCTGGAGAGTATGCGCAGCTTGTTGAAGTCCACTTTCCTCGCTCTGCAGCAGTAAAATACGTGTGAGGTCTGCTTTCAGGCTTTTGTCCACCAAACATACAGACACCTCCCTGCTTTTCAACCGTATGGCCTTGGCAGTCACTTTAGACACAAATCGCTTTTCAATTACTCCCAGTCCTTATTATCTATCTCTGTCATTCCCTTTTCTTTGTTAGACTGAAGGTAGACACATTTTGTAATTTGCTAAGAAAAAAAAAAGAAAGAAAAAACACACACACTGGCCTTCAAGTTTTTTTTTTGCTTTTTTGAAATCATACAAACAAAGGCAACTGCAGGCATTTTTCCATGGCTGATTATTCGTAGCATTATTTCTTTTCACTAACGAGCAAACACACAGGTATAATTACTACACATACTCGCACACACACAAACACGTATTCTTTCCCTACTATACATCTTCAGATATTCACCATGGCAACTGACAAGGAGCGGCGACCGCAGCCTTGGCTGTTTTCAGACTCTCACAATGACACTGGCCTTGTCACAACAAAATTGAACAGAGAGAAACAGATTGTTGAGTCCCTGAGAACAAAGAGCTGTAAATCAGATGTGTGTACGAGTTTCTGAATCTAAAAGTCTAATTTAGCAGCGTCTTTGAGCACTTCTGGCTCTTGAGCTGTGACACTCATCCAGAGTGACTCACAACCCTCTGACTGGCTCTGAACTTTAATTGTCACACATCATCAACTTGATTTCTCTGGATAACAATCAGGAAAAGACAGATGTGTCATGTGTTTGCTGAACCGTCCATTTACACTTTGAGAAACCGACTTGCTTCTTTTTGACAGGGAAAAGGTTTTGGGAGTCAAAAGACTCACAACAGTAGTAGTTTAATTAGAAAATAAGCTAAAGGTGATCATTATGTTTAACATTTAACTGGAGAGTAGTCTCTCATACTTTTAAATTCTTCATGATTCAAGAAATTTAAAATCAGACACAACACTGATAAAAGTCAAATATCATTGATACTGGTAACATGAAAAAGGACCTTATGCAAACAAAAAACTAAGATTGAAAACTCACAGGCTTTTTAAGACAATAATAATTTCCCCCTGTGGGACTAATAAAGGAATATCTTATCTTATCTTAAACTGACTCTTATCAGATGATGCTAGTGCCTTACCTGTTTTTGAACAGATATTTTCAGAAAAAAGATAACACTTGTTTCTTTGGCTGGAGAGCAATTTTTGACATTTTACTGAGCAGAGAAGACAGAAAGGCTTCAGCATCTTAGGTTCTGACACCTGATAAATTGTCAAAGAAACAACTAAATATGTATTGATTTAGTACAGTAGGTGTAAGATGTGTGGGTACCCTGACATACTGTAAGTAGATTTTCTTACTAACCCCTACACAAAAGTGGGTAATTTATTTTATTTTATGTTTCAGTTCCAACCTTCACATTGCAGGGTCCACTGAGCACTCACCAAATGTTAGCTTAAAAACAAAGAAATTATTAAAAAAAAGAAGCCTGGCTTTCTTTCAGTGAGCCCTTTTGCCAGTTGTATATGCCCTTTAATGTGTTTCCATGTCTCTTCCAGTTGATACACCACCTCTACGCACAAGGCAAGAAGTCCATGGCATCAGTATTTATCCCTTTAAAAAGACAGGAGCTCTACCAAAGTTCCTCAGACTGACTGAGCATACAGCTGGATCAGGTGTACTCAGTATATTAAAAACTAAAAGTTTTTTGTTTTGAACATTAGGGATTGTGAACGTACTCTAGCAGTCCATCCATCCATCCATCCGTTGGGGTAAAGGGGGCAGGAGCCTATAGCAGCTGTCATTGAGCTAAAGGTGGAGTACAACCTGAACCCAGGTGATCTCAGGGCCACATACATAGACAGGCAAGCATCAATGCACTCACTCAGATCTAAGGGCAATTTGGAGTCACCAGTTAACCTACTGAGCATGCTTTTTGGTCAGAGGGAGGAAGCTGGAGTGCCCAAAGGGAACCCCTGAATGCAAGGGGAGAGCATGCAAACTCCACACAGAAAGGGCCTGAACCAGCGACCTTCTTGCTGTGAGGGCAGCTTTGGCTATCAAGTGGGCTACGTTGCCATCATCCTCATTGTTAGAGGGCCATATTTTTTGGCATTGAAGGGTACTAAGAGGGGCAAATCTGTGCTGTTTAGCTGTTGTAAGAAATCACTCTATTAACATTTATATATATTTAACTAAATGCAATTCACTATACTTATCTAAGGAGCTCAATACAGTATTCAAGTCCATTTTAGCTACTTTGTCTTTTGAATGAAAAAACACGAGGAAACATTCATGCTTGCATTAATGCGAACATGGGAAAAGGCTTGATTGATGTTGATTGATTGATTGATTGAGGTGTGGGCCTGCACTCAAACTTCCCCATGAGGCTCCTGCAGGAACAGATGAATGTTTGTGCACCAGTGGTTTGACAAAAAGATGCTATGTAGCAGGACCCAGAAGACTTGACAGCACTAACCCCAAACATTACTGATATTTGGATTTTGTAAAACACAGAACCAAGACCTATTGGATCAAGGTCTCAATTTACATCCATTCCTCCAAACCATAGAAACATCATTTCTGAAAAATAAATATGATCTACTCTGGATAACAAAGGTGCTTTCACACCTAACATGTTTGGTCATGACCAAATGAACTGTGGTTTTCTGTTTGGGAGAGTTTAGTTCATATGGGGTTGTCAAAGGTTACACAAACTCTGGCTACAAACTTTAGTAGCAGACCAGACTTCAGTTTGCAGCCGGTGTGAAAGCAAACCAAACCAAACAGGGACCAAACAGGGCAAGCAAACCAAAAGTAGTGCATTGCAAGAAGCTGCCAGACTTTGAAAGACTGTTGGTAATTGAAGTGAAAATAGTGTAATATGCTTTATAAAATGGACCTTGAGTTGGAACAAACAGTGCAATAAATAAGCATGATTAGTGCTATTTGCTGCTGTAATCATATTTGCTTTATGAATTCAATTCTTTGCAGGCCAATTCTGAATGGACTGCTGGCCGCATTTGCCCCCCGGGCCATAGTTTGGACATTCCTGCCCTAAATGAATCGAGTCTCCCGAACTTTAGGTAAGAAAGAAACCTAAACAATAATTCAAGCTAGCAAAAAATTCATACTAAATTGCAAAAGAAACCCCAGTACATTGTGTTTCATCTTACCATTCCTATAGTTTTACAGCTACCATTTGCAATTCTCATTTTGTTACTGAACCTGATCAATAAATGACATCTTTAGGTGAGGATCACTTTGTCACAGCCACCACTTTACCCTGATTCAGCACTTCATGATCCAGTGCAGTCTGTAGGTTGGAAAACAGCAAAAACTCATAAATCTCCTCCTATTTCCCCCCGAGAGCCTGGGCTAAATATACCCCAGCTTTGCATCACAAATATAAAACAACTGCTCATAAAGCACACATTTCTGACTAACTCCTTAACCCAAAAGACCAATAAATGGCTCATTACTACAGTTTAAACATTTATGAGGATTCCCGTATTAAAGCTCTAAACATATGCTTTCAACAACAAGAAGCTGAGTCACTTTTTCAAACAACTCTGGGAACTGAGGCGGACATAAATCAACATGGCTGTAATTTATCATATTGAATTACATTATCAGTGCAGTAAATTAGCCTGTAGCAACTGGAAGCAGCTGTCATATGCATACACATACCCAGGCCTCTGTACTGTACAGTACATTTTCACTGATCAGCACACAGAAACACACAGAGGGGATGAGAGAGCAGATGTTTCTGTGCTTTGTCATGCAGAACCTCATCTCAGTGAACCTGTCTAAATGTTGTTTCGTGTGTTTTCTAGGAGCCTGTGCACGACTCAGACCTCCTGTCCATTCCTTGAGAGAGTCTTTTGGCTTGTCTCAGCATGGGGTTAAAATACACACACTAATACACACATGAAAGGGAATTATTTAGAGTGCACCTCTCTTTCCTCTCTCTCTCTTGTTATATTAAACATTGATTTGATTTGTCTCTAAGCAGCACTCATTCTAAAATAGTCTCCATTTTTAATGCCCATTGAGCTGATGAAATATGATGATGATCAGTGTGTGTGAGCGTGTGTGTGTGTTTACAGTAAACAAGCACATGCACATAAGTTTCAGCAAGTTTTCATTATGCATGTGAGAGTCTCCATGTTAATAAGCCAGGGTGTTAGCATTAGCTTGCGGGCTGGTACAGGATGCTACAGGGATAGCAGTGCCTCTGTGCTTCCTCTGCCACGCTGTCAGGCCCGAGGCCCTTCACTTTCACAAACTCCATCCTCCCTGTGATACTCTCCCCATCTTCACTCCTCCACATCTGCTTTCATCTCATGCTCTGGTTTCCAAACTTTTATTTCTTCGAAACTTTCCATGGAATTCTCTACCACAGCATCTCCTTGTTCAGGCGGGAAGGTGTGATCGAGTAAGCTTGCTGCAGAGGCATTTCTACAAACTTTTCATGTCCAGGTGGCTGACGTAGCTTAAAGCTGTGAGAGCTGTGTAGCATAAATCAGCAGTTTTTAAACTTTTTTTTTGGCCCATGGCACACTTAAGATGGATTATTACTTTATCAGTCAGTATTAACATCTGTCAAATTAATTATTTTACAAATATAAACTTATGAATTTTTATTAACAAAGTCATTCACAACTTCATTTGACAAGTCAGAAAAAATGGGGTGAAGTGATGAATAAGAGAGATAGAAAAGAGCTGCTTGAAAAGGTTCTTTAAGGATTTAAAAAGCCCAAATTTTTCTTTTTTGAGTTTTTTATGCCCTTGAGCGTGTCAAACATGCCTCCTCCACATGATACAGCACTTCTATAAACAAGACAAAAAGCCCTGCCGTTCAGACTTCTCTTTTTCCTCATATTTACGTCACTCACCATCAGATGCCTAAAACCTTTCGTTCTCCTGCCCTCCCCGGATAGACCTACCAGTATGACATCCTACCATTGCTTTGTAGACAGTTTAAGAAAACTGGCTCCCAGTAGCAAGCCTATTGAAGTGCAGAGACTGTACAGTGAATGCAGAGTTGTTGGCAATATGGGGTGGAGCAGCACTGAATTGTTCAATTACCACAGAGTGGACCTGTGAACCTGTCAGAGCGAATGGGCCAACATATTGAAGGAAGCACTAAAGGGGAAAGAGCTCTTACGGAGCGTCTCAGACTAAAAAGAGAATACAGCCTGATCAGGGGTACTCAGTTAAAGAAAGCTAGAAGGTTTTTTGAGCATAACTGAACCTGAATATACTCTAGCAGTCACCAAAAATGAATATATGAATCCGATTTAATGAAAAGTATGACCCTTTAAAGCTACAAATTTGCAGTTGTATATAGAAAAAAATGTAACTCTTGTATTAAACTCTTTCATTGATTGTTGAACAATAATAGTTTTAATACAAAGATGCACAAATTCCTAGGGCACACACTGACTTGGTTCAAGGCCCACCAGTGTGCCTTGCTATACCATTTGAGAACCACTGGTTTGGATCATAGAAACAACTTAATCTAACGCCATAACATAACAAACAAACCAAAAAAACTTTCTGCTTTTTTCTTAAAACCAAATGGCATTTACATCTATTTTTTAAATTGTTCCTATTTTTTCCTCTTGTTAGGTGCTGTTTGTTTTGATCCTAAATCTGTAATACTGTCCATTAAATATAGGGCTGAGCAGTGAAAGGGGGAAGCAGGCCAGACTGCATGACAAGCAGAATGGCTTAAGTGAACTGTTTCTTGTCTTCATGACTGATCCATAACCCAGTTAGTGCAGGACTTTACTGATGCATGGCTTCACAGACTGATGTGCCATGACCAGATTAATGTATCTTTGCACCACTATCAAATAATTGTGCTGCTTTATTCATTAATAGTCTGTTAAGTAAACTGTAGCATGCACATCAGTAGCTAATACTCATGTTGTGTGTGAGTCTGTCATTATAATTCTCTCTCA
This sequence comes from Cetoscarus ocellatus, assembly GCA_037902135.1. Classification (NCBI taxonomy): domain Eukaryota; kingdom Metazoa; phylum Chordata; class Actinopteri; order Labriformes; family Labridae; genus Cetoscarus; species Cetoscarus ocellatus. The sequence continues at coordinate 57,782 of JBAMNC010000441.1, read as the reverse complement.
CTTCTATGATTTGCGTGCCTCTTAGTACATATGCCAGCAGTCTCTGGATCTATTCCCAAATGTGTTACTAGTGTTTTCGGGCTGTTTGATTTGACTTTCTCATGCCCTCTTTCTTTTCTTTCTTCATCTTGCCTCAAAACTTTCAGTGTTTATACTATTTCTGTCATCCGCCTCTTTCCCTTCATTAATCATTTACATCCTCGTTCTCTCTTCTTCCTTTGCTTCTTCGTCTTTGTCTTGTCGTTCCTTTACTACTTTTTCCGTGCAGTTTGTTTTCCATCTCTTCTCTTCCTTGCCTTTTCCTCTCTTCTGCTTCTTCTCTAATCAGGTTTTCCTGCTTCACATTAATTCTGCCTCATTATGTTCACCTGACTAAGGAGATTTTGGAGGTTAGCCTGCAGACAGCCTCGTTTTCTCTTGGTAGATGGGAGCTCATTATGCGATCCCAAATATCTATTTAACCCAGTTAGAGAACTGGCACACACCCACACAGATATAGCCATTTTATAATTATTCCCTTTGCCTCCCTCCAAGTTTGCTGCCTTCTTTCACACCTTCAAAATATTCAGATCATTTCCCCATGGAGAATTATTTATTTAGGTTTAATTATAGAAATGAGGTGAGGCCCTAAACTGTGTCACTGGGTAAATGCATCTTCTGTATTTGAGACAATTAGATGCAAAAGAACCGACTTCAGTTTGGTAAACAGAGCAGCTAAATGAATGAAACTACCATCTTTTTATTATTTTACCTTTAGTACATTTCCTACCATTATTTTATTCAATCAGGCTTTTCCCTTATAATGGATCAAAAATGTAAAAAAAGTACCCATGCTAAAAACTAAATAAAAAAGTATTTTAACAAATTCTTTTGAATCAATAGTCAATCAAAACAGACAAACCCAAACAATTTAGAAAATACAGGTCAATTATTAAAATATTAAAAATCAGCTGGTAGTTAGCATTTTGTGTTGCTTGACTTACAAATAAAAGGTTTTGGTCAGGGATTGCTCATTTAATTACTACTACAATAATTCAAAAAGACCTGAGCTGTGCTGTCTATTTGCCAAAATTATCCACATCCAATTCAGTAATTCAGTTTAATCAACAAATATCGTGCCTGATTTAAAGAGCCATTCTTTTATATTTATTGCAGTTCTCCTTGCATCATCTTTAACAGCTGGGTGATACAAAGAAAATCCCATATTTTCCTCACAAAACTCAATCTCCAAGTTTTTGACACAGACAATGACAATGACAAAGAACTCAATTTAATCAAAATATGCCACAAAATCAAAACTGTATTTCAAACTTAGAGTTAAACTGCATAGTGTAATGGCTATCAAACTAAACTATGTAGTTTGGATAAAGGGAGGTCTGTCCACAATGACACTGAAAGCTTTTCCCAGAGCCTTTAGAAGAAACCCTCCTTTTTTAATCTCATTAGAATACAAATTCAAGGCTCAAATTTGCCTATGCAAAAAAATGACAAGGCCTACTACTATGACAACAGAGACATTTTTGTTATTTGTATCTTAAAAACAATGCCACAGATTACAAGTTGTAAATTTGTACACCCAGGAGTCCAAGAGGGAAAAAGGAGTGACACAGTTACCCCTAATATCCAAATAGTCACATTGCACTGCGTTGGATCTGAGCTGCAGCTTTGCTCAAACAATAGAGCTTGTCCTTGTCTGCTGCACAGCAGAGCAAGCCCTGAGCAGCTGATAAGACAAGATCACAAAACTACAGAACACTACAAGATCACCAGGTAATGTGGGTTCTGAGAAAAACAGGAAAGGCATATAAGTTATATTGCCTGCTTGACTTTGATTTGCAGTCTGCATCAATATTATTTCTGTATTTGAAATTAACCGGAAACTCTGAGAACACGTTTTCATGTATGTGGTTGATCTGCACAACAGAGATTAACAGGGCTGAAGTGGAGCCGAGCTGAAATAGATAGTGCCATGTATTTCCACCAAACCATGTGCCAGAGACATAGTGAGGCACAGGTTTGTGGAAGCCAACTGATTAAAAAGCTGGAGGTGATTTGCTACGGAGGGTGCACCATGTGGAAAAATTCAAATCTACAAAAAAATGAATTACTTGATTAAATCAACGTATGGCCTAGCCCTGTCATCTCATACTATTTATCTGAGGAGTTGAAGAAAATTGTTCCTCATTGGAATTAAAATCATACATAGGACTTAGAGTCGACTTAAACTTTCCATGAACTGATTTTGTGGACCCATCTAAAATCTACTTCCTGTTCTAAAAAGCAAACAGCCCAGCACAGTAAACCAGTTGCTGTTTTTTTCCTCAGAGCAGCTTCTTCCTCCTTTCTCTGCATACTGAGCAGGAGGTGTGTTGCACCAGTCAGCTTTATCTTTCTAGACTTCATAATAAACAATCTTTCAGTTTTTGTGTTGTCTACGGGTTGTCTACTGTGTATCAAGACCATTTTGATTCGCTTATAAAATACATAAACTGTACACATTGAACACATTTTGTTGTACTTTTTAGTCATTTAACATTAATCAGCCTCTTAGTGACAGCAGGCAGAAGAAGATCCTAAATAGCACCTTATATAACAAAAAGAGAAAGTAGTAGTAAATCACTTCTGTGATTTCTAAAATGGGTTTATTGACAAAGCCAAACTGACATTCACGTAGCAGCAGACAGCAAGAAAAAGGGCCTGTTTGTCAAATAAAACCAGAAGCAGTTAGCATGCCTCATAGTCTAAAATCAGTATGAATCAACCCAAGCAGTTGTTCCCATTAACTAACCTTGTTATTTATCAATTCTTTTTATTTGAGTACTCCATCACCTTAGCTGCTATTAAACTATTAAAATTTCATCATTCTTAAGAATTTCAAGCACCTGAATTAATGCTGTGAAATTAATACGGGTTTTTAAATGATAAATCTATTCAAAACATATTCTACTCAGCCTACTCTACCGTAAAGAGTCTTGAGATAACACTTATGAATTGGTGCTATGAAAATAAAGATTGATTGATTAAATGATGTGAGTGGGGAGCAAAAGCGATGTCCAAGCATGAGCCACTTTAAACAGCAGGAAACTCTTGGTTTTCACAAGGTACAGGGACGAAGAAGGTAGGAAAAAAGGAAAGGAAGTCATCAGATGATTAATTTCTAAGCACTGGAGAAGGGGTAGGATTAAATAAGCTTATGCTTCTTCCTACTCCTTTTCGGGTATGTTAACCTAATATTGTTTGGGTTTTTTTTTTAACTTTTTTTTTCTTTTTGTTTTTGTATTACTTTCATGTATAAAATAAAGCCTTCATTCATTCATTGTTTGATTCTTTCATATTTTCAGAGACTCAGGGCATGTCATGTTATGACAGTAAGCAAAACTGATGTGCTTCCTCTTCATAAACAAAATTTTTAAACTTGACAACAAAATCCAACATTCATTTTCTGTTCACTCACCAGTTTCACAGATACAGGTGTGTCGTTCCCATTGGTCTGAGCAGCGGCTGTGAGCAGGGCAAGGAGATGAGACGCAGGGGTTGCCAACATTACAGCCGGTCTCCACTTTGACAGCTCTGCTTGGGCGAGGGAGTGGAGGCGCATCAGGCCGCACACCTAATCGAACACCCTGTGGAGAGAGAAAAGAGGTCTGTCAGTGATGAGGCAGCCTTATTCATGTCTCTAAATATTTCCCTCTGAACATCATTTCTTAGCACATTTCCATCTTTTACATGTCAATATTTTCAGCTTCCATCCATCAATAAGCAGTAAATATTTTTATTCATCCATCATCACCTGTATGCATCCTCTTATCCCGTTCTGAACCTCTCCAGAGCCCAGCACTCCTCCCACATGCAGATGTTTCACCTTCAAACCATGAATCTCATTTCCCACTATCACCGTTCCCTAATGGGGAGAGGAGAGAGCGAGGGGAGGTAGGAGGACAGATGGAGACAGGAAGGGCAAAGATTATTATTATTAATAGCTGTATGCAACCTGAATACATGAACGAAGACACACATGAAGCTCATTTATAACCATTATCTGACCAGGTGAAGAAACTCTTTAAATAGTGTAAAAATATTAAGGCTGTCGACAGGTGTAGTTAAATAAGTCACAGAGGGGAGGGTCAGAGGTCATCAGTCAAAGGTTTGCATGAAAATATACAAAAGAGATTCATTAGTTTTCACAATGAAATCATGTAAGAGAGAAATAATATGAACAGTTGTTTGATTTACTCAAGAACTTATTGACTTTTCTTGTTCTTTCGCCACAGCACAGTGCGGAGCTCGTGATTCCTTTACATTTTAATTTGCCTCAGTCTCACTGAGAAGTCATTTATTGATAAGTCATTCAAAGGGATGAGAGGTGGGTGTGAAAATGAGGGTAAATTGTTTTGCAGCTACAGGGTGAATGACTGACTGTATCAAATAAAAGAGAACAGTAACATGCAGTTACTGTTTGGAAGGTCAATGCTCTACTGATCTAATATTGGCAGAGCTGGAAAACGGTGTTGACAGACAGTTAAGCTTGAAAAAACCCTGATAAGAGAATCAATGAGCCAGATTGATCAATCTTTCAGCAGCAGGGAAAGATTTTAATGAGTTCTGACATAAAAAAAGCTACAAACATGCCAACCAAATACAAAGGTAAAAGTTGTTTGGTGGCAACTGAAATTGTTGTATATTTTTTATTTAGATGTTGCAGCATTAACACCACAATTGTTGATGCACTTTGAAAAACAGCCAGATGAATTTTATACTGCAGTTAGGATACTGGTCCACACAAATAAAGAAGGATCACCTCCTTTTTATAGCTGGAATATTGTCAAAAAACTCATGATGGTATGCTTCTAAACTAGAAAAAAGAAAATATTTAACACTTGTTTGTCATTTTCCTTTTGTGGGCAGGTACCAGGTACCAAAGGCTCTCACTAGACACTTGGTTGGGTTGAAATTCTCACTGTATGAAGCAGCACTTTGTAGTTAAATCACTGCTTCAAAAACAAGTGTATCACTCTACATTTGGCTGTTACTACCAGTGTTTTTGAATTAGAAGCTTTTTGCAATAACTGCTAGTACTTTGTAAAGTGAGGGGGCCATTTTTCCCTCGAGTGGGTAATGGTTTAGTCTCTTTCTGCTGGTGCGTCTTTATGAACCAGCACACAAGCTAATGTTGCACCGTTTAACACAAATATGAGTGTACTGGAGCGTAAACTTGTCTTAAAACACCTATTTATCCATGACAGAATCATGGTACACTTCAGCATGCCACTGTGCAATTTAATGTTTTGACATGTAGTTTCTTAATACCAAAATTATTGCCACTGAAAATGCTGCATGGTGAGTAACTCTGGAAAGTCATTTGCCTCAATGGCTGGTGAACAAAGATGTTATGTCAAGACCTGCAAGTGTGTCATAAATATTTCAGTACTATCGGCTTCATTGAATGTGGGAATGTCAAACAATTAAATGAGACATGCACAAGTCTTTACAGCAGTCCGACTGACTGTCAATATACTTTGAGCCCGCAAATCAATCCAACAGAATTGATACTCAAGTATGAGATGCCAAAAGTATCCCCAAAGTTGTTCTGGTTGAGTCCATATCAACATTTCTTACTGAAAACGGGTGTATGCTCAGATCTGAAATCATGTCAGGACGCTCTGAAGCTAAGTTTTCCCCATAAATATGACAGAGTTGTAAGTAAAAGAGGGCGGCATGGTGGCCTCACAGCAAGCACATTGCTGCTTTGACACCCATGAAAATTGCCCTTAGGTATAAATGTAAGCATGAATGGTTGTCTGTCTCTATGTGGCCCTGTGATTGGCTGGTGACCCCTTCAGGCTGTACTCCGCCCAATGTCAGCTGGGACAGGCTCCACCCTGAAAGCGGCAAACAGTACAGATGATGGATGGATGATGCAAGTAAAATAAAAAGAGGGAAAGCAGATGATAGAGCTAAATTTAGTTTTAGATGCAAACCAACCTTTATTTCAAACAAGAGGAGAATATTCATCATCAGGTTTCATGATTGTTTTAACATCTTTTAGTTACTGCTTAAGGCCAGGCCATAAAACATTCTGTGGTATCACTATTGTAGTTCCATTATGATAATATTTTCTTCGAACTAAAATCTGAACACGTACACATTTCAGACAGAAATTTTGATATTAAGGCCTACTTTCAACATGAAGACTCCATTATGTTACAGCAGGGTACCTCCTAAAGTTTTGTGAAAAAGAAACTTCATATTTATTGTGCAAGGAAAAAAATGACAAGTGCACAAAATTTAAGAATTAAATCAACACAAAATAAGATAATCTTTAATTTTATAGGAAGTACTCAATGGGGATGTGTTCTCACTTCAGTGTAATATATTTACCTCAAATAAAAACAGCCAAGCTGAGTGAATCTCAAAATGATGTCATCTGGTACAATTTCAAATTCTAATCCCTCTCAGATTAAGGAAACTCGGATTACAGGCCTACATCTAAGGGAAGCCTCAGCTGTTCAGGGCTTGAAAATATGTCTTTATACTCTGTGCCAAACATGACAATCTGACATCAACCAGCATGAAATGGAAAGTGAGAGAATAAGAAAATATGGACATAAATCCAATTGCCTTAATTTATGTTAGAATATTAGATGTCTGCATGGCTTCTTCTTCAAAGTTAATATGCATCACCTGGTAGAGTCCAAAGTCGAGCCGCAGAGTGGCAACATAACGAGTCTCACGTCCACTGCGAACATCTCGCAGCTCCAGCTGGAGGTCATGCCACCTGCCATCTGCCACTTGAACCTGATCCAACCGCAAACGAACCGGTCTAGTCGAACCACGAGCCACGGAGAATACAAGCTGACCATTTATCACCTGGTGAGGATGGAAGAAAAAAGCACACAAGTGAAAAAGAAGAGTGGTGTGGAGAAACATGAGTCAATTGAATTCTGGGTGATTTAAAATCCTCTGCTAGGAAAGGAAGAGGAGACTTAGAGGTTGATATGCCCTCTTGTATTTAGGCGTATTTGGGCGTATGTGTGTGTGTCTGTGTGTGTGCGAGTGTGTGTGGAAGTGTGAAATCCAGCGTCTTGGCTGCACTCCTGCCAAGATGCTGCTAAATCAATCTTGTCTGTGGATATCAGTTTATAAAGGTAAACCACACATAATTTCAGCATAAAGGAAGTAATTGGACACCCGTGTGTTGTAAAGAAAATGAAATGAGTAAAACTCTCAATGGAACCAAATTTACCATGATACATCAGAGTGATTAACATAATCAACATGACTGTGCTGAAAGACTTAACTGCCCCACGCAGTGTTATACATTTTGTGCAGCTTGTTAAGATTTCTTTTGAAATATACAGCATTAAATCAAAGCATAATGTTTAAATGGTTAAGAAACAAAATCTTGTTAAATGCAAGTTATGGTTTATTTTAATCTTCTGGCAATAGAGGGTATGAACTAATGTCACAGTCTGTGAGCCAGACTGGCAGTTTGTCTGCACTGCTAACAACGTTATCTTCATTTTTAGGTGAGGTATGGTGGAAACCATATGCTCCGAGGTGTAGGAGGCAAGGAAAGTCAACCCTTTCCAGCTGTATTACCAAATGCCTTAACCAGTGACAGTGCCCCAGGAAGTCAGTTTGCATCTCCCCAACTACCAAACTAGCTTTCAATTATGTTTTGATCAGGACTTGAACCAGCCACCCTCTGGTCCTAAGCCCAAGTCTTTACTGACTGAGCTACACTACCACTGTAAAATATGTGGACTTAACAATTTCTTTCTCTCTGGGTTTTATGAAGGCTACAAGCATGAAAACATAATCAGTGGTTCTGAGAGTACTGACATTTAAGATACCGACATTTGATATTATGATTGATTTGCTGAATTTTATGCCTTTATTTTCTTTAAAGTAAAAACTAGAGGAAAGAGAACAAAGTGAAGTTCATATTCATCAATACCTGAATGCATACCAGCACTTCTAACAACAAACTTTAGCCCTTGTTTTAAACCTTATGTTGCAGCTCCAAATGTTTCTATGGCAGAGGATCTACACATCCCTTTTCTGAACACTTTTTAATAATAACTGCAAAACACTTGAAACATTTCTGCTGGATATAAGTATTTGACTCCACACTTTCCTCTAATTACTGCTGTCACTCTGTGCTTCTTGCCACTCAGCGGCAGGAATTCCACCCACGCCAACTGTGGCATCATGTGCTTACCCTCCATACCAAGAGGCTTCACAAGCATAGAAATACTGCTGTGATTTATTACCTTTAGTAGTGCCAAAATGATAAATCACAAGCCATCTTTTGAAAAAGTCTGTCACAACACTTAATCTTCCAACAGGAGTGAACAAGTAATTTCTCTATGAGCAATATTATATCCATTGTGATTTGGTTCATATAACTGTTTCCATCAAATGTGTTTGTGCGCTTACTTGGAACAGCAGGCTGGTGTACTGTCCTGCCTGAGCTTGCAGTAAGGTTCCCTCTCGCGCTCTCGTCCTGAACACCAGGCCTAGGTACCAAGGCGTAGAGATGGTCACGTCATTTTTCAGGTCCCACCAGAGAGCACTGTTACCCAGGAACCGATGAGGGTGTGGCATCACTGAGGCAAATAATGAGGAGATGATGAAAATATTTTAATTGAGTAGTGATGCAGTGGAAGAAATTACAGGCAGCTAAAAACCAATACAGTTAAATCAATAAAACCCTTCTGATATAGGGCTGGGCAATTAGACCTAAAAATGAAATCTCTGATGCTTTTAAGTGGAACTACGTATCAGATTTTCAGCCATTCATTTCCCTCTCAAAAGACGAAAAATCTTTAAATAACAAGCAAACAACACACACCAATTTTGGTTTTCATCTTGTCAAATAACGTCAAAAAAGTAAACTGGATTTCTCCTTTATGTTCCAGAGCAGGCAGTTGGTTTGTTTATTCTGGGAAGCTAGAGCAAAGTTTGGATGTAGGCAGGCTTGTCTACATTGATACTAAAAGCTGCACTACTTTCACAAAACATTAACTCAGTACTCTCGTATTGTTATTTAATCTCATAAAAAAAAACAAAAACCAAAATACTATATTCCTGGAAACACTAACCTGACAAACCAGATAACAATTTAAAATATTTAATACAGACTATATTTCACAAGTCCATCTGGACAACAGCCTAAAGGCAGTGTTTTGGTGGAGGATAGAACTTTTCAAAACCATAACTGGAAGGTGATTGGATGATCGTTCTGTTGATCACATTCATCACGGGCCAATCAGATGTTGTGGTGGGCAGGCACTACTGCCACTATAGAATGAAACATGAGCTAATTTGTGAGTAAACTCTCACAAAAATGTGTTGAAAGTGGAGCCAAAATACCCTCATCGATAAACACCTCCAGTGTTATTTGCTCTTCAGTTACTGCAGAAATGTGTTCCAGCTCTGATAAAACTGCCAATGAGCCCGTACTGTACAAAAGATGCTGACTGGGCAGGACTTCTGCAGACTGAGTTCAAATTGCTCCAGCTTGGAGCTTCGCAAGATAGATCTGCCTGATTAACAGAAAATGAATCAGGTGGATCCAGCTACACTGCAAGTTTACAAAAATGCACCTGTGCAAAAATGGCAGGTCTTTACAGTACTAATTACCTCCGCCAAGCAGGTTATGTTTTCGCTGGAGTCTTTCTGTTTGTTTGTTTGTTTGTTTGTTTGTTTGTCTGTTAGCAAGATTATGCCAAAACTACTGGATGGATTTAGATGAAAATTTTACCAGAGGTGTGGTTTGGTCCGAGGAAGAAGCCAATACATTTTGGTGCTGATCCGATCAAGACTGATGTCACAAAAAAACATTGAAGTTCAAGATGAAGTCCCATTACTTAACACTAGGCAGTATTTTGTTCCACCTACGGCACCATTCGATTGGTTACACACTCTGGTTACACACAGAGGCACGCCACAGTGATCAGCCAATCAGCAGTTAAAGCTGGGGCATTCAGAGTTCTGCTCACAGACACAGAGGAGAGGAGGAAACGTTTTGCCAATGGAGAAAGCCCGGCACTGTTCCTGGAGCCTTGGTTTATCAGCAGACTATCCCGAAATTGTAATAAACACCCCAGTCCTTTACAACTCACAACTACTAGTAACATTACTGTGAGCCCATTAACGTTATAGAAACATGCGCGGAAGCTCTGCTCGCTCGCAGTCCCTCCAAACGTGCCGTTAAGGTCAGAAGTCTGTGTGTGTGTGACTGTAAAAACCAACCCCCCAATTTCACATAGAGCGAACGCGCCAAACACCAAAGCGCCGTGGTTTTGCTTTGTCCAACAGGCTGGCGACATCACCCACTGGAAGTGCCATGGCACACACATCACCAACATCTGTACCATCCACTTGGTGGAGGTCTGCACTCTCAGAGTGCTTTTCTAGTTTTCAGTATTTCTATCCACAAATGATGCCACAGTTTTTTAATTGTTTTTGTTGTGTGTCAATCCAAAGGAAATGTGGGGGCAGTTGAGCCTAAAAGGAAGTAAAATGAGTGTTGAAATTGTGGAAAAACAATCAAAATTTTTATATTTCAAAAGTCTTTAACAAAACTACAACTAATAGATTAAATCAATTTATCACCCAGGCCTATTCTGTTTATTTTTTGCTGCACATAAGGATATCAGTACTACTTTTCCATCAGTTTTTTAGGCAGATTAATCCTTTCAGACCTGAAGTGTTCATGTAAAAATTCCACCTCCTAAAACTACTTTGAAAGACAAGGTTACAGCTCACATCTGCACCTATTAGGGAAATTCACTTCACTTGCAAAAATGCTATTTATTCATCTAAATTCATTTAATGCAGGAAAGAAAATTGATTAATATTAAGAGTTTGGTTAAATGTAAAAAAGTTAGCTGTTCTAAAGCATCACCCAGCCCTAATATTGAGTGAGGTGTGCTGGGTTCAACAGACAAAAATCACACATTTGCTCTCCAGAGCTGCTTTGAAGTAAGGATGCAAATAAGATGACATTTTTCCAGTGGATAAACTTCTGACAACACTTGTCAGTAATTGCAAAAGATATTCTTCATGATTGCCAGAGAAGCTTCCTATCTGTAAAAGCAACGGCACTTACATGGAATCTACCAGATGGTGAACCGATAACATTTCAGAGGACATGAGCAGTAAATGTCTCTCATGTCTCTCCTGGGTTTCTTTACTTACAAGCCTAAAGTCACAAAATATGTAATTACTTAAGGTAAAAACTCTACTTCCCTGTATTTCACAGGTACAATCTCTCACTAAATTCCCCACAAGACTGAACTGTACATACACTGGTGGCATGACAGTAAAAACAGAGGAGTAAATGTTGAGTTCACCTTGGTTACAAAATCCACTTCTTGTGCAGGATTCACTCAGTATCAATGTCAAGCTAAACAAAGTGGGACAAAGTTCACTGCAAAACAAGCTCATTATATTCACCATGTGTAGTGGCTCCTCATAACAGTGTGTGTGCAGCACTGCACTTTCCAGTGGACATCCTGGACTTGAGGATCCTCTTTCTCCTTTTCTTAACCAGTATTTTCACAAAGGGCAACCCAATCCCATCCATCAATCCACAGATCCATCTATGACCCCATGACCATCCCACTTACACCATGTTTTTCCTCACACTTTCCTCACACACTCTAAGAGCCTCCAGCTGTGATGGCTCAGCACAAAGTAAAAAAAAGCAGAAGAACAGAATGAAAAATGCTGAAGCGCAGACGGAGGCATTAACTGGGATAAATGAATGACATAGCACTTCTGAATCTCCTGCTGCGGTGTAAAATAGTTCATTCAAGAGCAGTCTTTTTTCCAGCTCAGTGACTGTGGAAAATGAAAAGACTTGTACTAGCTAAAAAGTGTTACCTGAAGAGTTTATTCATATAATGACTAAAGACCAATAAAGGCCACTAATGAGCACTTATCTTGCTAAATTTTGTGTTTATCAGATTCATCAGTTAATTATCTCAGCCACTGTCTCACTGACTGATGATAATTCTACCAAAATGTACAACAGTTGTGACAATGTTCTTCACTACAGCCAAAATGAAGGACCAAAGAATAAGAGCTTCTCACCATGACTGCAGTCTTTCCCTCCGTACCCCAGGGGACAGTCGCAGGAAAAAGTCTCCCAGCTCACTCTGCAGGTTCCTCCGTTCTGACAAGGGTTGGACTTACAGAAAGGGAGCTTCGCACTGCAGCCTTTAGAGAGCATAAGAATATAACAAATCACTTAAAAAGGTTTAAAGGGTATCACTAAAGGCTCATGTCTCATTAAATACATGAAATGAACACTCAGGTGTGTTTAGCAGACTGATTATAATCTCAAGTCTCACATTATCAGCTTCAAAACAAGATAGGATTTGCAACCCTAATTCTATCATCTGACGGTGTTATAGCCTTAAGGATCAATGGACAACTTTCAGTGGCTTCCACTGCAGTCAGTATATAGCAAAAAAGACCTTAGGGCTGTCGCCTTCATTTACAGCTTGACTAGTTACTTCAGAAACCTGACAATCACTGGTATGAAGAAAAATGTCAAAAGGGGGATTCTTAGCTGCATTAGCATGCAGGTGTCTACTTAAAGATAAGAGTAAAGCTTAATCATAATAATTGACTTCAACATGATTAAGGGATTAAATTCTTGTGGATTCAGATCGTGTTCACGCACAAAATCAAAGTCCACAAAACCAGAATTATTATAATCTTATGCAGAGCGTGTTAAGACGGCTTATAAAATAATGAGATCAATACAAACTTGGAGCTCATTTTTTTCAGTGGGTCTCCGTAAAAGGAGATTTAAATCATATCCACAGATGAAATCATCTTATATTGTTAACATTTTAAAGATTCTTTAACCAGAAATATAAAACCCCATGAGTTCTATCAAGAAGAATCATTAATAAGGAACAATTAAAAATCACAGTTACATTGCTTTGAAAACTGATTCTATATAATTTGATATACCATCAAATTCTATGTCATGAGTTTATTATTACATTTTGTCATGTAAAGCATACAATATGTTCATAATAGTAAACTGTTTTAAATTTTGGCTTAAATAAAATTCTAATTGAACTGGACAATGATAAGATAAGCATGATGGTGGATATCCTATTATTATTATTTTATATTTGTAAATACTGTCTTGAGTACAGACCAGGTAATGTCCCATTGTTAGCAATGAATCCAGCCAAGTCCAGAGGCTTGCTGTCGATGTGGAGTTCTTTCATACAGCCGATGAACTCTCTGGTGCCAAATGGAAAATTGTCTGGGACGTTGGGGACTCCACCCAAAAACAACGGGCCAGTCAGGTCCAACGATCTGTGGGAAAAGATGAAGAGTTATGGCCTGTGTGCTATATGGCTCATTTGCAGAGCTCTTCTCAGTGAAAAACTCATTTTTACTGTGAGAGGACTGTAAACCTCTACCCCTCTTCAGTTATTGTATGGTCTTCTTTTAAAGCCCTTTGAGCTTAATATGGTCTAACTCAAGGAAATGTCACCAAGAAAGTGACCTGGCATAAGCAACAAGTTGTTGTTGACAAGTTGATATCAGAAGTCCCACCCCATCTTGATTTTACTGGTCAGCATTGTCCAGTGCAGTGGTATGCCAAAAGTTGAACTTTTTTCAACAAAGAGTGCCGTGACAAATAAAAAAAAAAAAAAAAAAAGCTGACACTGAGGAAATTTAAATGCCCAGGACACTGACAACTGAAAACAGGGTTAAGAGGTCAGGGAATATGTCAGCCCTGTGATTGACGGGTGAACAGTCCAGGGTGTGCCTCGCCTCTCACCCAATGACAGCTGAGATCAGCTCCAGGGCTGTGAATCTTCACTACTCTTAGGACCCAATTCAGTTATGATTATTCAGTCAACGATTTATCTCAATTAGATACGACAATTCATCACAATGCAACATTATGGGTAATTTTCATGATTTTCTCCATCATTTAACATGACTACTTTTTACCAATAAATATAAGCCATCAGATCAATATCAACTCTTTGTCATGTTTAGAAAATACATTTGAAATTATTTTAAGTGAAAATGTATTTTTGTCACAAACCAAAATTGATTAATTTGCAGGTCTAGTCTACCTGTACTTGTTTTTTCCTCCTCAAAACAATATAAATACTAGGGATGGGAATTAAAAAAAAAATTCCAGTTACAAATCGTTACTAACCCCTTCAAAGAAATGGTATCATTAGTCTTTCTGCTTATCAATTCCTTCTACGTTGATCTGCATGCCTTGTTAATCAAGTATGTCATATTCTCGTCAGAGGCAGAAATTATAACGAAGAAGTCAAACTTGAAATCATGGCAGACAGAGGGCAGTAGTGATCAAAACTGTGGCTTGATTTTACAACAAAATTAAGATTAAATTTTAGTGAGAGGAAAAAACAGCCACTCAAAGAGGCATTCACCTGTGCAGCATGGTACTGAATATCAGGAGTGACATATTTGACATTGTTGCCTCTGAAAGCCTATACTGACCAATATTAGCCCAATCAGAAAATCAACAGGGCTGGGTAAGGGAATCATTAAAGAAATCAGATTGAAAAGCAGAATTGATAATGGAATTGGTATCATTAAAATGGTATCCATTACTATCCATAATCAATACTGCAGTCTAGCATTAGCCTCTGTTAAATAAATCAATTATAAGCTGTCTCTACGTCAATGCAGCTATGTCTGTGTCACGATGCATCAATTAAAGGATTATCTCCAACACTCCTGATTGGCTCCAGCCCCCATGACCCTGCAGAAATAAAGGGTGTTGCATAATGATGGGAACTGACAAGATGTTATTGATACCAATGTCATCTTCGAGCCTGTTTATCAATCAAATACTTAACTAATCACATAAATGATTCTTTAATGTATGAAGAAAAGCTGTCCTACATAGCTTGTCGTGTCCACAATGAAAAGCAAATGGCACTACTGATAATATATATATATATATCCTGTAATGTCACAATATAGCTACAGATGTTTTAGTATGTTGTTGTATGTAAGTGCTTGCTGATATCAACACTGCACGTTTCACTACTAGCATCAAATGTGTAAAATTATGGTAGACTATGGTAGAAACTGCTTCTGTCTCCTGTGAGCCTTGTCTGCTTCCTTAACTTCTGCATAAATATTGGTACTGACTTGCTATTCTGCTCAAGGATGATATTTGAGGAGGGAGGACAGAGATGACGGGAGGTGAGGTGAGAACAGAAAAAGCTAAAGAGGGTATGAGTGAAAAAAGGGATTACAAAAACCCAGGGATATTATTACAAAGTAAATGTCAAAGGAACATTAATCAGAGAATAAAAGTGGATATTGAGGAGAAATGAGATGATGATGATGATGTCTGGGGAAATGGCTGAATAGCAGGGGAAGTGCAAAAGATGAGATGGAAAGAGAGACAGACAAACATGTAAATGAACAAACAAGAGATTAAGTCTGAGTCACAGCAAATACCAGGAGCCAGGAGTAAAGGTCGAAGAAAATGCTCGGGAAGAAAGAAGACGGAAATAAAAGAGAGTACATGTAAGAAGATGTCAACAAATTGGAGTCACAGGCATAAAAAGGAGGAAAAAAGACAGCAGTGTAAAGGAAAGATGTTAGGGCAGCCAGTGAGGCAGATGAACAAACAAGAGATTAAGTGTTAGTAACAGCGAATACCAAGAGGAAGCGGAGGGAAAGGCAGAAGACAAGACAGATGGAAAGCGGGTGGAGGTAGAAAAAGGGGGGAATGGGAGGAGAATGATGTAGGGGACAGCAAATAACAGCCATGGGAGTGTAAAACTGAGAAACAAAACAGTTGTGCTGTCATTTTGGATGTGTTATTTTATTTTCTTTCAACTTGCTCTGCTGACACATGTCAGATAAACGCCTGTGGAATATGGATTAATGGAAGCCCGAGAGACAAAAGGTGCCAGAGTCAAACAAATAAGAGATTAAGTGCAAGTACAGCAAACATCAATAGAGAGCGTCTTTAATGGAGGATGTGAAGTCAGAGTAAGAGGAGGATGAGCTGGTAATGGAGAAATGAAGACAGAACAAAAGAAGGGAGTGTTGAAACACTAGTCTTTGGCCTTCCTCTTTGATCTGTCTCTCTTTCTCTCAGCCTGACAGAGCTCTGAACACAGCCGACGTGATTACAGCTTACAGGGACAAGGCCAGACATCAACAGTATGACAGGCTGCTGCTTTCAGACTAAATGTGTGTGTATACATGAGAGTGTGTGCGTTGGCATATGCAGACATTTGCTTTAGCAGCCAAATAGCATAAACTGAATAGAGTTTAAAACTTTGACAAGGTTGAACAAAACAGAAAAGCAACATAACAGATTTAACATCAGTTTGAATGTTATGGTTGTATTCAAGAGAGAGAAAGGGAGAGCCACACAAGTAAGGACTCAGTGAAAGAGAGAGAGGCATCAGAGGAGTAAAGAGAAATGGCGATGAATTCCAGGCAGAGTGAGCGGATGAGTCACACAAATTCACGGCGGTAATGACAGACATGAAGTAGAATCAAGAAGGCACACAGTCATGCCTTATTAACGCTTGAGGTGACCAGAAAATTCATGCCATCATCAGGCTGATGTGACATTCATGAAAATGTCATCTAAACAGAAATTTTCTCAGTTAAAGTTTAAATGATTGTGTTGCCCAAGTCATCACCTCTGCCAAGAAGGATGGCTTTGCTTTGTCTGTCTGTCTGACTGAGAGCAAGATGACTCAAAGAGCTTTTTATGGATTTTAATGATATTTTATTTTTGAATGTTAGTCATGGCAGGAGGAAGTGATTAGATTTAGGTAGTGATCCGCATCTGGATGCAGATTCAGGATTTTTTAAAAGAATTTCTTTTCATTGCAAGATGGGGCAGTTTTCCACATTTTCACTATTCACTTAGCTAATGGGGCAATCACACAGAGATGCGTCACTACAAATGCAGTAAAATTAAAACAATTGTTTTTCTATCTAACAGCACATACACCAGGCGTTTTTCTCTGCCACTGTCTGATGGGGTTTCCCAGGGTTTCTTGAGAAGGCATGAAAGTTGAAACAGTTTCAACTTTCAGCAGAAGATCCCTAGACCCAGTGCAAGTTTGTCACTTTCTGCCAAAGCAGGCACAAAATAAGATGAAAACCGGTAAATAGAAATCGTATTTTAAAATGTCTCATTATAACGAGCTAGCTTTCGCAGCTGTAGCAACAGCTATTGTCGCATCTGCCTACAACACAGCCAGCGGGCGGCTCCTGGTGATGACATCGCGGGAATCGTGTGGCGTCTTATTTCTTAGAAGCATGTTTTCAACCCTTCCCCTTAACCCTCAAAACAGAGGGCCAAGGGGAAGGGGTAAGACGAGGGGGAAGGGCTAAGGAGTACAATTGGGATTCACCTTAAGGCCCATCTATACTCCCTTTACGTACGAAAATGTATACGTCCTTTTCAAATGACATTACCATCACTGCTCACAGACTTTCTGCGTCCTTTCCGTTGGCATTGCTGTTAACCAATACATCCACCAGGGGGGGCTCGAACAAATCTGTCTCGCACAGACCTCCACTTCTCCTTCGCTACCGACCAAGTGATACTTAATTGCTCTCCAACCTCCTCCCAGCTGTTTTTTTGCATTTGTTTGTCCCGGTGTTCAGGCAAAGTAACATCATACAGATGTTTGCAATTTCTAACTAACTCACAGAGTTTCTCTTCAAAAAGTTCTGCCGTTATTATTTCTTCTTTGTGACTCAATAGAGCTACGTATTGGGTAGTAACAGCAACACTGCCCCGCGGTTTCCAGTGGTACTGCTCCGTTTCGTCCGTATCCATAAGCTTTATGGAAATGTGTAGAAATATGGACGAAATGAACGCAGAGCACGGACAGAAGGTTCCGTCCGTATCCGGATCTGTTTTTAACGTTGAGCATAGATGGGCCTTTAGTCTCTCTCCAGCCTCTTAGAAGTTTGCTTCTGTTTTTGGCTTTTTGACTGAAACCTTTTTCCGTCTCTTGTAGTTCCCTGGCTCAGCTCCTGCCTCGTCCCCAATCTGGCTTCTGCACCCAACTTCAAATCTTTGGACAACTCAGTCACCAAACCCACAGACCTCTGAATCACATCTCAGCTCTGGAAACCCTTATAAGCTCTGCCCTCTGGATACCACAAGCAGAACAAAGGACACAGGCTAGTCTGCCTTTTCCTTCTTCCCCCCAAGAATTCCCACCTTCTCAACTCGGCTCATTCCCCATCCAACTGACTTCAATCTCAACCTTTTGTAATAAATATTCTTAAAACCAGTATTAGTCTTTTCTGAATTTGTGTCTCGCTCTTCGGGTCATTGCTAAACAAGCCTAGGCTTAACACAACTGTAGTTTTTTTGGCAATATTAAGAGCCGTTCCGACTGAAAAAGAAGGAAGAAGAAAAGAGTACTTCACTCAAACAGCTGAATGACAATCAAGTTAAAGCGCTGTGTGTGTGTCAAAGCAAATAGATTTTGGGTATTGTTTAGAATATTGATAAAAGCTTTCTTTATTTGTTAGGTAAGTTGTTATATCATCAGATTTGCACCATAAAAGGGATAATTGTTGAATTGTTGAAAATTTAACACATCTAGTCTAACAAGATCCAGACTGCTGATGTAATATCAGTCATTTTGGGTCCACATGAAATCATCCATATCATCTATTGGAGACACTATCCAGATGTTCAAAGCCCTCAAGACAATAGAAAAGAACAGAAGAGCTAACAGAAAGATGAACTCACTTTTTGCTGCTGGTCTGTTTGCCTTGTGCAGCACAGCTGTAATTTCCCAGCTGTGTGCCAAAGCGAAGTGACAGCGCTGTATCACAGTCATCCACGCTCACCACAGCAATCTTCTCATCAGACGGACCCTGAGCCTCACCGGTCATACTTCGTTTGGGCTGAACACACATGAAACACATGAAACATTAGAACAAACAACACAGGAAAGAGGGATCCAAAGAAACAAAAAGTACAAAACAACAAACTACAAAACATGCACATGTACAGCTGAGTTTACATCATCGCACTCCTAAACCTTACCTGGTCATTTACAAGTTATGAAAGGGGGCACAGGGGGATATACACAGAGCAATACATCTACTACGGTAGATATTATCAGGGAAAAGTTGGAGGAATTTGGGGAAAAAAAGGGGGGAATTTGAAACAAGAGACTTCGTACAGGGTTCAAAATTCAGGAAGTTACATCAAACACAGAACACAATCACTCTTTATTCAATGTCTGCTGGTAAAAGGAAGGGAATGACAGTGGAAAATTAGGTAGGGGGAGGTTGCAAATAGGAATAAAACTAAACGAAAGAGTTAACTAAAAAGAAAGAGTTGTATGTGCACCCTGACACAAACTCATACTCACATAGCGTGTAGCTGGCTGAGGAAAATAAAAAGAACATGAGTAAAATTAAAGGAGATGTGTGGTGAATGTGCATGAATGAAATGGTGACAAGCTTACGCCCACAAAACTGTACAAACACTTTAGCTGAATTCAGTTTGCTTTGTTGGTTTGAAAGCTGAAGAACTGCTCTGCCGACAGATCAGGAGTACAGTGCAAATAATCAGAGTAAAGAGCAAAGCTTCAAAGGATAATTCAGCACTCTTCAGAAACAGAAAGTGTAAGATCAAAAGAAGCTTCAAAAATCAGCCGGGTTTATATACCTTGTTGTAGTAGTGGATATGAACAGTATGCCAGTTTCCATCGCTCACACCGCCAGGAAGGAAGGGGTTCACTTGGGTGGATGATTCACCTGCAGGCAAACAGATGAAGTTTCCGTCACAGTATACCATAAGAAGGTTGAAATATTACTTCAAAAGTATCTGCAGCTAAGACATAACCAATTAATCAGACATCTTTTTAATGCTGATTTGTGAATGAAGATTAGAAAACTGATACATTCTTTCAGATTGATATCCATCCTTTAATTCAAGTCAGGACATAGATGGTTAAGCAACAAAAGGGGTTTAAATGACTGAAGATCTATACAAACTTGCACTGAATCATCTCTACCATGGAAAACTAGTCCCTGGTGAGCATTACTCTTGATATTTTTGTCAACTACAAAATAATTTAAAGAAAAGTAAACTAATGCCAACATGACAGCTTACACCTGCAAAGTCATATTCATTACTAAGCTCTATCGTGTGTGTGATGTGACATCTCAGAGCCACAGCGAATGACCCAATAGTTGTGCAACACAGTAACATAATGAGCAACTCTTTCATGACACTCTTCAGTGTTCCCCCAAAGAGTATTTCGTATGAGTGGGGACTGGGCGTGCAGGATCCACACTGCCAAACCAAAGAGAGGTCTGAAACCATTCTAGTGTAGTGGAAATGTCTCTCTCAGCTGGCTAAATCAGACAGCAAAAAAGATGAAAGATGCCGACACAAAAGGAGAGAACATTTATTACTTAGTTTACATAAAAGCTGACGCCATGTCTCTCTTTTGAAGTGGTGCTACGTTGTGTGAGGGTTGTGGGATTCCACTTCAAATGACCTGCAACTTTTATGTCCATCTCTATTTTACATGCTCCTACTTCCAGCCTCCCACATGCACATGTGACAAATATATTTGTCCACCGTGTGTTTAAGTGACCTTGGACCTAGACTGGCAATAATCCATAAAACCCTACAACAACTGTAATGGCCTCAGGGGCTGTGCAGTTTGATTTAGATTTTAATTTTAATGTAATTTGATAATTAAAACGTGTTCAGATTAGGCAGATCAGCCTAATCAGATCAGGCACCTGATATTTGTAGATTTAATTTGTTGTTTTAAATAACGCCATGTTATGCTGCTCAGGCTTGTTAAAGAGCACAGGGCTTCTTGTACATTTGTACTGTCACTGCTGTGCAGTAGACAGACCACTGAGACATCAGAGAGCAGTATGTGAAGGACAGGGGCTCAACTTTGAGCCAGGGAGAAGACAGTCATCTTATTAAGGATCTATATTCAACTTTCATTGATAGATCTCAACCAAGGGACTGACCTACCTGGCAAGAGTCATATGCTATTTGATAAATTGGTAAACACTTCTAATGGACACTATAGATAGACTGTTTCTGTTCCCCTGAGCTGATAGAGAAATAGCACAAAGCGTAGCTCTGTCACTCTCTAATTAAGCACCATTGTAGTTTACCCATCAACAGCCATTCCTGCTCTCTTTCTGCTTCGAAAAAAGTGATAATTACTCAATACCAAAAGAAGAGGAGGTCTTCATAAAAGGAAATTAGACCACAATGTTTTAAAAAGTGGTTTATGGATCCTTGTAATCTGGAGCAAAAAATTAAAATGATAATATCTTTCAATGGAAACATGAGTAGCGTGTTTTACCCCTAAACAAAGGGATATATCTGAACTGGAGGAAAAACAAATAACTTCTAATATAAAACAGGTGCATCCAAAATTACAATCATAGAATCAAAAATCACTGAAAATCACTCATAAAAAAGTGTTACATATAACACCTTCTTATCCCAATGGGATTTAATGGCCCTTCTGAATAGAGAACTTCAGCACACATACACAACCATGTATAGACTGTCATGCATACTGACAAAAAAGTTTTACCTGTTGAATATTTCAGCACCACTTGTCCATCTTGAATCTCCAATGCCATGAAATCATGTTTCTCATTGAAACGGCCATTATAGAAGAGAAGTCCACTGTTCTCCAGGGTGGCAAAACTAAAAAAAACGCACACACAGAGGTCCATGAATAAACCACGTGCACAGTGACAGTGATCATAATTTTACAGAATTCTCCAAGTTCTCTAGAGTATTAATAACTAAGATAAAAAGTAAAGCTGGACACATTCATTTATTTTCAGTGGAGACTCTAAGCTCTGTCTATGGTAATGCAGCACGTGACCCTGATACAGCGAGCCATACAAGAGAAAAACAGAAATGACTTCTGAAGGCCTATTCTTGCAGGCTTAGTAAGGCACAAAAAACTGAACCAAACTTATTAAACCATAATGCCACAGCCTCCAGCTGCTCAGAGTCATACAACACGCTGTTTTCCAAAGCAAGGCCAGGGGGACATGCTGAGGCCAAGGCTGCCATGTTAACACAGACTGATCAAAGGAAATGTTTAATATTTTCATACTACAGCGCAGAAGACAAATTTCTCCTGGCAACAAGATGTAAGGAGGTCCCCACTGCAAAAGATGGCCTCTTTAAAAAATGTTCACAGCCCCTTATAGTGACGAGGGGTTGTCCTTTTGATTTCACAAATGCCCTCTTATACTTGTATGCATAATATTCTCTTATAACAAAAATGTTTTCACTTTCTCTCAACAGCCTAATGTACCACTTACTATGAGCCCCTTCCAGGGAAAGCATAGCAAAGACACTACTGTTTGCCAGCCACCACACCACAGATGCTGTGAGAAAGACTGAAAACAAACATGTAGATACAGTCAGTCATCCTCCTGTTGTGTGGCTTATTTGTAGGTCATAAAGACATCAGAATTAATTTTTATCACAGTCATAACAAGGGATGAGACTTTAAAACCCATTATCTGTTGAGAGTTGTCAAAAAAGTTGCTGAAATAATCAACATAATTTGACTTTTTGCTCAACAATTCCCAATTATGTGCTCTTGGTTAAGGTCTGGATGCCTTGCAAATCAACTAGGTTATGTTTTCATCTGAGGCAGTCAGCATAATTGACAACAAAAAAGTGATCATGGCAGACAAGAGACAGAAAGAGTGTGGCTTAAAGGTGCAGTGTGTAGAATTTGGCATTTGAGCGACATCTATCGGTCAGATTGTAGAATGAACCCAACCGTAAACAAAACATCACATCGCTGAGCAACGGAAGCCTGTGAAGACCAAAAGAGATCGTGAACACGGCATCATTTACTAAAGTGACAAGGTTTGTAACCATTATTTTTATAGATTATAGATCAGTTGTTAGCTGCCGATTGTAGGTTTTGTAAACTTGTAGCAACATAAACAAACATTAACGCATTGATGCTAATCAGATCAAGCCTGATGCAGATTCGGCGAAATAAGGTAAAGAAGAGAGAGACAGTGGGCACAATGTAGCGGAAAGCTTGGCCGGATGAATGAGAGGTTTGTGATATGATTAATGGAGTATTTATTTCTACACCCACCGATTATGCGCTTTATTCACAATACCAACACAATACGGGAGTTGTGTAGCAACTTTGACTAGTAACAGAGTATCAACTGTCTCTACATCCACCGCCGTCCTCTCTCCTCCTCTTCGCCTGCATTCCAGGTACACCTCAGAACCGGCGGAAAGATTCGCGTTTCGTTCTTTTTGTCCCTAAAATCCACCCGTAGACAACACGGCGGATCGTTATGTCGGCCTACATGAACGCGGCCCGTGGTAATGTAAGTTTTTTTTAAGCTTTTTCTAACTAAATAAAAATAAAACAAACGTTTAATGGGGATGATTGTACTTCTATTTTGACGGACTTTACGTACAAATAGAAACATTATATCCTATATTCACCATTTCTGTTCGGCGAAATGCTGCCATATTCTACACACTGCACCTTTAAGTAACATGGTATAGTGCTACCTGTACAAGGTCCATTGTAGTTGGGTTTTCAACCAATGGATGCCATTAAATTTCTAACATATTTGTCTACACAAAACAGCATTAAAAATCAGGTGAAGGGTTTTACATTGTTACATAATCAACAAAAATCAATAAAGAATTAGATCAAAAGGAAGAGCTGATAAATGCATCGAGACACTTCTTCAATTTCCACCCATAGTAATAACCAGATAAAACCTCCCTACAGCTTTTTTTTTTTTTCCAAAGAATGAGAATTTCTAACTCCTGGCTCCAACTTTCACCAGAGATCAGGGATGTAAAATATAATCAGCATAATATGGGTATCAAGCAGATAACACCATTAAAAGTTAATTATCTGATCAATCATCAAAAATGAATATTTCTGCCACTTTGTGCAGCTATTATATCATTTGAATATATCAGCAGATTGAATGAATAAATGATTACTGGTGTTCTTCACAATGAAAAAAAAGGTGAATATACTGCATCAGTGTTGGTTTTGGATAAATCCAGTCTGGAAACCTAACCCTTTTGGATATTGGCAAAAGTATAATATTGTGCATCCTTACAAGAGATATTTGCAGGAATAACTGTGGAACCATTTCTGTCAGCCAAAATCATTTCCAAAGGTACTGAGGTATCAATTTATCCATTAGGACGTCTTCATACTCTTGTCATCTGAGAATGATGCTTGAGGCTACAATAAGCTAAGGAGTATTCAACCGGGAGCATGCGTATTATTTACATTGCTCTCTTTAACTAACACAGCATCACCCTGCTGTTTATTTCGCAGACCCAAATCTCTAGAAGCCCTGTGATTATACAGAATAATATTATTATTGATATGGAGACTTTTACTGAAAGTACTGCTTAACTGTGAGGGCTGTAGACTTTGGCAAAAGGATAAAGTTGGATGCTTAATCTCAGTTTCTAGACCTGTGCTTAGGGAATGTTGATAAAAATCTGCTCTTTAATACTGACAAATTTAACTCAAATATAGTATTAACAAACAGAAACTCCCCCTCAGATAGTTTCTATTCATTTAATATTTGCACTTAGGGGATATCTTTATGTCTCAGCTTTGCACAATACAGTACTGTTACAAATCATATTTCATCAGGCAGAATAAGAATTGCAAAAACTTCTGAGGGAGACAATATTTTGCAGTGGAGAAAGAAAATGCTCTTACAGAGAGAGTTAGTGACATGAATATTGATGTAGTGCTCATGTGAAAATCAGGCCAAGAAGTGAAGCTGGCAGCAAATATGATGCTAAATAAATCACAGGGGAAATAAGAGCTAGAAGTCACTTAGATTATGTGTATTTATAACCACTATCAGATGTAAACTTACAATATAAATATGATTGAGAGCTACAGTGTATTGGAAGATTAAAAACACAACTCGTTTTTAAACAGGTGGCTCCAGAAATTACATTAAGCTGTGCAGACTACACCTGATGCTCCCAGGTGTATAAGAGTGGCTATAGAGTGAAGTGGCTGGAGCATATTGAGCACTGTTTAGTCTGTAAACCTGGGTGATGATTTTTTTTTCAAGCTCAAAGTTCTCCTGATGTCAAGCTGAGAATGAATTTAACAAAATGAGGATCTGTTTTTCTGCATTTATATCAGCCATTATGAGAAATACTATAGCAGTCCTGGAATACAGTGTAATAGAGCAGTGGTCTGCGTAATCAAGTAAAATGTCCATATTTTCACAATTTTTAGTAAGAGTGAGGATCCTTTAGTCCTCAAAATAGCTTGCCGTGAAGTGTCAAATAAAATGAACTGCCAATTGAATTATTAAGTCGAGAGGGAGCGGTGTGCTGCATTTCAGACAATATACAAAACAACAGCAACTCAAAAGAAACATTAGCAACATCCCAAAATCATAATTAAGGCAGAAGTGCTTCATATCACCAATTGTCCCCAGCGGGTTTACTATGCAAGCACTTGTAAGAACTGGTTAACCTTGCACATGTTTATGAACCATCAGGATCAGCGGCCTGTAACATCAGCCGTGTTTAAGTTCTGTCTTAAGTTTTGGTGCCAAGGAGCAATAAGGTTTATCTTGACTAGTTCACTAATTTAAAGGGAAAGGGAGCAGACACATTGATTGGTTTGATCTATGTAATACCAAAACCTACCCATGTACAATCAGACACTTAATCCATCCTCTTTGCACCAGAATATTCATCATCTAAATAATCAAAATAGGGCCTTAAGATTCTACATTTTAGTTTGTATTACAAACCCTGAATATACAGAGCAACATCCCTGCCTTTTCTTTAGGATGTTGTCACTTTAGTTGTTCATGGGGAGGAGCAATACCCCCACACAGAACACCTTAAATACTCATCATGAGTTGTTGTTGAACACAGAAACATTATCGTCAGATCTAAATTCTTGACTTACAACTACTACCTTACAGAAACTTGTCAATACAAAAGCGTACTCCAAGAGTTGCCTTTCATACAAAAAACAGCACAGATATTCACAAGGAACAAAAGCATTACCACAAAGTCCCACAGAAACCGCCATTATGCTCATATAACCCTAGCCACAACCCTGTGGTAATGTCACCTTAGCAACTATGATTAAACGATATCACCTATGGCAACCATCCCATAACCCTGCCTGACCACTCTCAAAGACCACTTCAGATCTCCCCTTGGATGATCACTCAGCATGTTGAGGGGGGAAGGAGCAACAAGCAGCGGAAACGATGGTAATGATCTAAAAAGACAAAGACCCTCATGAAAAGAGATGGTGAATCTTAAATACAAATCTGACCCCTTTGCTGAAACAGGCATTACAGGAGAATATAGGATGATTAGATGTAAGATAAGACGCAAGAGAGGAAAGTGAGAAAGAAAATGAGCTGTAAGTGAAACCAGTAAATTGGCGGATGAAAGAAGAGAGACAGGAGAAACCACTCTTCTGGCTGGTGAGAGATGTGGAGGAAGAAGAGAGGGAAACCATGAATAATGGCATCGATCCTTGAGACTATGAAGATGAAGATGAAATAAATAGATTAAAGGAAAGTGGAGAGCGACTCCACCAGCAGAAGAGACCTGAGAATCCAAGAAGAGTGCTTATGGATCTCCATAAGGGTGCAGCTATATTATATGACAAGAGAAAGGTTAGGAGAGAGAAAGACGGATCGAAGAAACTCAGACAAAATGAAAAAAAAGGCCAAATTTTAAAAAAACTGAAAGACAGAAATTGAGAAGTGAAACAGACAAGGCAAAGAGAATTTTTTTATTCAACTGTACTTACGTTAAAGAGATCGAGAGATGAAATCTCTGTCTGAGGCCCCTAAACATGACGAAGGATTTTGGTGGGAAGGATCTGGCAGTAACTGTGCAGTACGGACGCTCGTAGCCTCCTGTAGGACACTCACAGCGGAAACCTCCACCGGAGAGCTCCCGACACGTTCCTCCATTTCGACACACACCTGGCACACACCTGCCCTGACGACGGTCAAACTCACATCGGTCACCTGGGGGTTAAATAGAAGAGAGTTCATCATGAGTGTCACATCTGTAAGCCAAATACAGCATACGAATCCACACTACATAAGTGACCACCAAATTAAATGATTATAAGCTCGGGACAGAAAAACACAAGAGCATGTGGGCCAGAGGTATACATTTAAAAAAAAAAAACACACAATTTATTAAAACAACATAATTTTACTGGACACACACTTAGGAAATAAAAGTAACACATAAGCACAATACATGATTATATGAGGAAGATTTTCCCATCAGTAGCCAGACAGTTTTGAACCATTTTGTTCCACAGAGACTTCAGGCAATTAAAATTATAAGCTCTGACCTTACTGAGTCTGTGAGAACAAACAAACACATGCTGTGCAACCAAGCAAACACACACTTCACTTTAGATTCTAGTCAAGATCCAGAGGGAAACAAGCTGAGTTCACATTATGCTCTAGACAAAATGTTTGGTTTTACTCAATAGGCAACATGCATGAAAAACTTAATGTTCAACTATGCCTGAGAAGAGCTAACTGTTTAATATTTTACAAATTGTCCCATGAAGTAGGGATCTAAATGTTTCCCTAATGCTGCAGCAATATGTTCTGCTATAGAAAAACAAGTTTCTCCCCTGTTATATTGTAAATCAAAGGACTGTTATGTATTTTTAAAGCTCACAAACATAAATTATTCAGTCAGACAACTCATGTTTGTAATTTTTTTCCAACATTCATTCCACCGGCATAACATAGTCTGAGTTTGGTGTTTAGGCTCCAACTTCATCACTCCTTGCAGATTTATTCTACATGTAAAATTTAAGAAGTGACGAGATGTTAACTTTAACCGCCTCTCAGAGAGGGCTGGGTTGGAGGAGGATTCAAAGCAAGAGAATGGTACTGATACAGGGCAGAGCTGGCAGAGGCAAAGTAGAGTTAATCTTTCAGCTTAAACAGGCAGCTAATTAGCAGGATGCTTGTTAGGTAACTGAATAAGGATACGTGTCTGGTGTGAAATCAACGTAGCTCTAGTTGTCTGTCTGAATATTGTGCATGCCTAGTTGATAACATAATGGCTATTCAAAATCTGTGCTGGATGTTCAGATTTACAAACATCTTTTGACAGTGGAGGTGGATTAAGGACCTTATTGTTAGTCAAAAAGGGTTGTTTTCAGTCACCAAAAAACCTTCTGTTGGTTGAAATGAGGCTGTTGTAACATAAGGGTCTTGAAATTGCCTCAGTCTATAAGCAGTGCTTCATTCTCCAAGTCAACCACTTCAGTGAGAGCTGCTGGCTCTCTCTTATCAGGCAGCAAACTGCCTTCACCATTTAAGATGTAAATTAGTACTTGATTACATGGTGCAAGCAGCAGGGTGCTGATTCCTGAGGAGCAGGAGCAAGAGCGGCTGTCATAGACGACTAACCTTTACCATCCTTCAAAGGATACTTGAAATACAAAAAAAATAGTTCCTGGAATTTCCACGAGTATGTCTGCAGGAGAAAAAGTCGGGGAGGGGGACTTTTGCAGACTGGGAATCTGTTGCTTTAGAAGTTTGTGGAAAACAAAACACAAAACCACCACAAACAAATCTGCAGATGAGAATAAACACAGGATTGGCTGCCAGTCAAACAAGCCTGTCTGAGAGTTCCTCGGGAGGCAGAAACACCCACGCAACACAAACGAAACACACTCAATACACTGTATCGTTCGCATAAAGAGGTTTGTATGAGTAGATACACTTCTTTTGGGCTTTCACACCTCCTTGAGCATATTTGGACACACACATTGTCTGACATTTAGCAGCTCCAGACAAAAACACCCACACCCTGTGCCCTTCATATCTACAGAGCAGACAGGGTTTGAAACCAGCCTGAAGACACATTGCTCCTTGAGGACCCACTTGAGAGCCTGCTGAGGGCTCCAAACACACAAGTGTACCAACACACTTACAAATACACAGACACACACAGCTGGTAGGATAACAAATAAACCAACAAAAATGAACATACATTAATTATTAATGAAGTACATATTTTGTGTCTTCCTCAACGGCATGTCTCCTTTCTCTCCTGTTCCCTTGCTCATCCATTTACACACACACATTTACACAATCATGTACACACACTGAGACAAAAGGATCACTGCCCCCACCCTCCAGGCTGTCAGGTTTTATCAAGTATCTGTTTGTGTTTGCCCATCGTTGGTGCTGCTTTTAGACACTACAGCACCCACGGCGAAGTCCTTTTAAGAGCCATGCTCAAACAAACACACAAAGATGACGTATTGCAACAGTCGGTCAAAACATCTTTTCTCATGATTGTTTTGATACGAACGTAATCTGACAAACATCAGACAAACGCTCAGTCAATAAAAGCCACACACATGCACACACAGACCTGAGGGCAAGCCATGATCACACATCTAATGCACAACACATGCACAATAAGTACAAATAATGCAAAGGCACACACAACAGATTTGACGGATGATTGACAATGACTCTTTGTGACACAAACTACTAAAATAGTCACTTTGACATTTGAGGGTCTACTTGTAAAATGCTCAAGTCAAAGCATGAACAGCCGTAACGATCCCAAACTTCTCTTCATTCTTCATCTGTCCATCATCTTTGTATAGATTATTATGTATGTTATTTTATCTTCCACAGAGGTATAGTGATAAAAATGTTATTTATTGAATTCATGATTTTGACCTCGCTTCATTGAAAAATGTATCACGGAACGCTCAAAAGCTTAACTAACTCATAACTACCTTATACCTTCATGTTTGGGGGTAAAATACGGCTTATGGAGGTACATGCTTAGCAATCAAAACATTATTGACTCAACAAGATATTTGTAATGACATCACAGCAACTTTAAAGCATACAAGGTTGATTACATAACTCAAGCTAAAGACCACTTGTATTAGGATTATAATCCTGCTAATCCATTTGTCCATGTTCTCATCATGTATTGTGGCATGAGGGTACAGGACCCTGGTTTAAGATTAGAAGTCTGACATAATGGTTTCTGTACCATGCAGTCCATAGTGTACAGTAAATCCTTTCTTTGTGCTCTCCTGAGATTAAGGGTCCGTCCCAATACTACCCCTTACCCCTTGTCTTACCCCTTACCCCTCACGGTTAGTGAAGTGGTGTCCCAATTCTCCGTAGGGCTAAGGGGAAGGGCTAAGACCAAGGGGTACACAGCCTTTGAAACGAAGACAGACCGGGACCTCACTTCAAACGAAGGGCTATGAGAATTTCCCATTATACACAGCGCCCGCCGACACGAGGCAGAGCGGAGAACGAAGGAAGCGCTTAATTATAAACAATTATTAATTCATCAGGTAAATATTAATCATGTTTTGAACTGTTGGTCGTATTTTAAAATTTCTCATTATGACGAGCTAGCCTTTGCAGCCGTAGCTACGGCTATTGTCGCATCTGCCCACGTCACAGCCAGTGAGCGGCTCTGGGTGATGAAGTAGCGGGGATCGAGTGGCGTTCTGTTTCTCTGCAGTGGATTTTCACCCCTTCCCCTTGGCCCTCAAAACAGAGGGCTAAGGGGAAGGGGTAGGGGAAGGGCTAAGGGGTAGAATTGGGATTCACCCTAAGTTTATTGTAACCTCACTGAGACTGACAGATGTGACTGTGAGTCAATAAGCTGTGGACCAGGAATAATATGGAGGACAGGCAGAATGGAATGAGCTGATTCAAGTCACAAATGTGAAAGGACAATAAAACTGAATAAACAAGCAAATATGATGAAAGTAATCTGTTATAGTTAAAAGACAACCTCCAAAAAATGAAATTAAGGCATGAGTGCAGAGCCCTGCAATTTTTCAAGTTTTCTTATAGGCTTTTGGTGTAGTCGTTTTTATCAATTTTTTCTTATCAAACTCTGATAATTATAACTTAACAAAGCCCTTTAATGTATTTTCTCTCAGCAAACAATTTATTCTCCTGAGGGTGCAGCAGTATGGACAATAATCATATCAGGGTTTTTTTTGGTGAGTGGTGATACACAGTATACATATAAATGCTGTAGATGGTTGATACAACATCAGATCGACAAACTTTATTATAATCCTGGGAAAACATCAAAACACATGTCTTTGGTCAGTGGGAGGAACCCACGTATGCACAGGGAGAACTCCACAAACTCCACAATATTTACACAGTGTGCAAGAGATTGTTCACATCTTTGATTCATGATACTGAGGAGAAACCCATTCAATTCAAGCTTGGCAAGAAGAGCAGCTAGACAGAATTTTGATCAAAAACAAAATGGTTGTCTGCCTCAAGACCTGTGCAGATGAATTGGCAAAATGTCAGAATGATGTGTTTAAATTACAGAAAAGCAAAGCATTTGTTTCAAAATGGTGATAATTACAGCTGCTTGCAGGTCTAATTTGTTTGTTCGTTCCCCCTGCATTTTAAAATAAATATTAACGGGCGTTCCCTTGGGGTAGGAGGCACTCAATTTTTGTCATCATCTCTTAATTGTTATATTACAAACTCCATAATGGATGTTTATGGCAATGGCTCTTTTTTGCCTAAAAGTAAAATTAAGACATTTTATAGGAATGACAAAATAGCTTTTCTTATCGATAACCCCTTACTGTTCTGGAAAGTCATGCCTTAAACACCTCAGGATGAAAAAGGTTGAAAATTGGAAGGTTTAAATGGTAAAGTCGTCAAAACTGAACTGAACTAAAAATCATGAGGAAAAATCATGAGGAAAAAACCTGAGGTACGTACCAAACTCTGCATTTGCATCCCTCTTGGAACTGCGAAGAATCTATTTTACTTAGCATAAAATCTGTAAAATATTTATCATATTATATTTATTTTTCAACATCATATAATCTATTCTGATATACACCAGCTGAAAACATTATGAGAAAAATAAGCAATATGCTCTAATCTATTAAGAGTGCATTTAAGCCATGACTAGGGGTCTTAGCCCACACTGCTCTAAGAGTTTCATCCACAGCTTTTAGTTGAACCATGCAAAACTACATAAAATATGAATCCTGATATGTCCTACAGCCCTATGAACACACTCTAAATTATTCCATTCTTCCTACTTTCCATCAAATCTAATTTCTTCAGCCATCAGTCACTTTATCACTGCTTATTCATTTGTCCATATCTATTTTCTTCACTCATTCTCCCAGCGGCACCTCTGTCCTCGTGCCATAGGCAGCTAAAAAAAAAAAAAAAAAAGCCACTTAGTGTCTGACAAACACAGTCTCACACACCAGCAAATCACCCTGAGGAGACACACAGCCAGACACCCGGTCACATAGCCAGCTCAGATAACAATAGCCCAAGGACATTTAGATTATCACATCTGTCTGTCCCCGTTTCTCTCATCCCTCGACCCTCTCACATTAAACATATACATCTATGTAAGTGCACACAACAGAGACCAATTAAACAGGGGAACATGCAGGCGCACACTCACACTCTCTAACACATCACTATTTCACTGCCTTTGTCTGGAGCACCCTCTCAACCATAAAGACCCTCTCATTAATATTAAAATAAATAAATAGACATTAATACTCATGAATTATGCGTGTAGAGAGACATAAACACACACGGACATGCAAATACACACCCTCACCTATGAATACACATGCTGGATGATTATGTGCACACATTTGCTCACAGGTTGACAGACTGGAAGAAAATAAATTGACAAGAGAACAAAGACAAAAACACAAACAAAAAAAAGCACACCTCTGCATGCAATCTAAAATAACAACTGTAGACACTAAAAAACAACACACTCACACAAAATCTGACAGACACACACACATCAGTTAAAGTAAAACAGAGCAGACGTGATCTCAGTCTGACTCAACAACAGTCTTTTTTATTCTCGTCTGTGCAGATGGCGTGGAGGCGCCCACTTCACTGAGGCACTTAGACTGATCAGCAGTGATGGGAAACACACACACACACACACACACACACACACACACCGCAACCATAAATAGGCAGGTCAATCAAACGGTTCACTCTTCCAATTTGCCTTTAAACTAATATATACAGTGGTAGGAAAGTTTGGGCACCCCTGACCATTTCCATTATTTTAATTTATAAATCATTGGGTGTTTGGATCAGCACTTTCATTTTGAATATCAAATTACTGATGGACAAAATAATATTTCAGTAGTGAAATCAGGTTTATTGGATTAACAGAAAATGTGCAATATGCATCAAAACACAATTAGACAGGTGCATTGATTTGGGCACCCCAAAGAGCCTCCTTTTGTAAAAATAACAGCCTCCAGGGGCTTCCCATAGCCTCTAAAGAGTGTCTGGATTCTTTATGAAGGTATTTTGGACAATTCCTCCTTACAAAACATCTCCAGTTCAGTTTGGTTTGATGGTTGCTGGGCATGGACAGCCCCCTTCAAGTCAACCAATAGATTTTCAATGATATTCAGGTCTGGGGACATCGTACTTGTTCCTCTGCATGAATGCCTGTGTAGATTTGGAGCAGTGTTTTGGGTCGTTGTCTCTGTGAAATATCCAGCCCCAACATAACTTCAACTTTGTGACTGATTCTTGAACATTATTCTCAAGAATCTGCTGATCTTGTTAAAGTTGAGGGACATGCCACCCTCAACTCTAACAAGATCCCCAGTACCAGCACTGGCCACGCAGCCCCGCAGTATGTTAGACCCTCCACCAGGTTTTACTATGGGTATCAAGTGTTTTAATTGGAACACTGTGTTCTTCTGCCGCCACACATATGGCCCCTTTATGACCAAAAAACTCAATCTTTGTTTCATCAGTCCACAGCACCCCTATTCCAAAATGAAGCTGGCTTGTCCAAATGTGCTTTTGCATACCTGAGGTGTATACAAAAGTATTAATTCCAAAAATGAACAGATGTTTGTTAATTAATGTACAAGGAACTAATGCACACACGACAGTCAGAGCCAAACAAAGAGTGCACCAGAGCTCTTCATACGAATGTACTGGAAACAGCTGGGCTAAATCCTCACTATCTGCTCTGGCATATCTGAATTTCTTCCTATATTTTACGTTTAAAAGAGAAAAAAATGTTGTGATGTTTTTATTGCTGTTTTTGAACAGCTGCAGCTGCTAGGTTTTTTTTGTAGATTTATAATTTCATAAGGATGTGCGCACATAATTCACACTGTAATGTCTTCAAACAACCAACCACGGCAGCTTTGTAAATATGATAGGCACATGCCAAAACATCTCTGTGCTTTCAATTTTCATCATTAGTTGAAAACTTGAGGAAATCAAATTGATTTTAAAGCTAATTAAGAAGTCATGCTAATTACGAAGAGGAGAGTACTCTCTCTCTCTCTCTCTCAGTCTCTCTCTCTCTTTCTGTAGAGGAAAAACTCAGAAAACAGTCTGAATTAAACACACTTCATTTAAATTGGCAAAACAATGTTCAGGGCTGCACAGTTGCACAGGCAGTGCCGTTGCCTAACAGCAAGAAAGTTTTCGCAGTTGACTCAGGCAGGGCTTTTGTGTGTGGAGTTTGCATGTTCTCATTGTGCATGCATGCATTTTCTTCTGGTACCCTGGTTTCTCCCTGGCCTTTTTAAGATATCAAGATAGTGCCATCAAATGTTACAGAGGTTTTTATTTTTCCCTTTTACATATCATTTAACATTGCCCTTATTATGAGGACATACTGAAACAAATAATTATTTACCTAAACTGTTAATAAAATAATTACCTATATATATATATACACACACATTTTTCTTACAGTGTTATTGTTTCTGTTGTTATTTTTTCTTTAAGCAACTTTTAAATAAATGTGTTTTTAAAGTTATGACATAAAACAAGGTTTAAATCTATGAATATTACTGTGGATATCCAAAGATAAGTTATGTTATTAACATACTGTACATCTATACCACTAACTATGTCAAAGAGGTTTAACCCCTTCATCAAACCTTATCCCTCACTGAGCAGTGACATATCCCTCCTCTCCTCACTCATTCATCACTACAGTGAGCTCTGCAGGGTCTCTTTACAAAAGACAGGAGTTAATGAAGCGCTCTCTGGACTCATACCTGAGGAATATATTTATAATAACTGTCAAAATGATTCATGTACCTATACAGATATGTGAACGTGAGCTCAGCTGAGTTTTTAGCTGGGTGACAAGAAGTTAACACAGCAGCTGCAGCTACCTGTGGCTTGGAATATGTATGCTTATGTGGATGGGAGATCATAACACACCGTACACATTTCCCCACATTTACACTGTGCTGAAGGAAATGCTTCATCATGTAGTTTTTAAAGCCCGTCTGTCCCAGTGCCAAATGTAGGCGCTGTCATTATCTTTTTAGCAGTTTAGTTATACTATTTGCTGCCTAAGTTCACCGTGATTCCCCTCTAAAAACTTTGACTCAGACATTAAATTTATACATTAAACTTACACAGAGGAGAGTACCCTCACTAAGGTTTAATCACCAATAAAGATTTATGCACCTTTAAGAAACCAAAGAGCAGCACTCAAACTCACATCCCTTACTCACATCCTCAAATCTTGAAAACTTGGAACTAGTTCCAAAGTGGGACCGGTTTTTGGTACCTAAGCCCTGTCACAGTTTAATTCAAAACCAAAAGCTAAATGATGCATTTAACACACCAGGTACAACACATCCCTTGTTCAGTATGCTTAAAAAGAGGATAGAGGGCTGAGCTGCTGCTGAAAATAAAGAAGGAGGTTTTAAAATAAGAGTATGAAAAGCAATTTATGGAATTTTTCACGTGTACTATTTGATTCAAACACAAAAAGAATTCTGGATGCCTAATCTGTTTACAAACAAAGAAAAGGGTCCACTGGCGGGAGCAAAGGCTAGTGGCCTTAGCCTTCGAAGGGTGCAAAGTTTAACCCATTCAGGTTTGAAACGAAACAAACTAGTAGGGGTGTCAATGTTTGACGTTTTAAACCAAATGCATACATCGCTATAATCAAATCTATTACAAAGTAATATTTCCAGTTTTCACATTTGTTTCTTCTTTTTTTTCGATGACTCTACATGATTTTGAAAACATTTTGTTGAAAAGGCATTGTCCATTAAAGTCAACTTTTCAACTTTTCATTTGCTGTAAGGCATCAAAAAAAATCCACCGCACAACAACCATTTAAACAAGCTCTAGCAGCTGTCCCGACTGTTGGAAAAACTAAAGACGCCTTTGCTGCATCTTGTTATTGAAAAAACTAAGATCTATTTTCATGTACCTCCTTCATTGTTTGCCCCTTTTCTTCATGCTTCTTAACTTTTTAGCCCCCTGTTCATTCCTTCCCTCTCTATCTAACCTCTGTCCTACATCTCTAAAAATAAAATTCTTGTTGCCTTACAGTTCCTCTCATCTTCCTTCCTCTACCTCTTCCCATACCTTTCCATTACACTTTTTTCCTTCCTCTCTTCTTCCTCTATGCCTGACTTAATGCATTCACACCACCCCTTCATTCACGCAGATGTTTTATTCATCAAAGCCGGTATTATTCAGCCGCCCCTCGGCATCTTAGTTTGCTCCGCCCTGCCTCCCACCCTATCACCCCCCTCCTTCAACCCAACACATGGTACATCCCTCGAGGCCAATACACTCCGAGTTGCTTCCCTCTGCTCCTTCCTCTTGTCTTTCCTTGTGTAGGTCTCACCCTGGCTCTTGTTTTGCGCTTTTTCTTCCTTCGCGAAGGAATACAGAGCTTGAGTTCAGGGTGAAATAAACCAGAAATGCTGTAAGAGGCTTTGTCCTTATAGTTTTCAGAGTTAAAATGGTTTATTTTACTCTTTTGTCATCAGATCACTTTTCACCTTTCAAGCCAAGTCCTTTGACAACTGCTGCAGCTGTTTCTTGGTTGAAATATGAATAAACAAATAAATAAATAAATAAGTGAGGAAAAAATAAAGACTTATGATGATGTGATGAGGGAAAACTTTAAGATTTGTATCGTATTCTCAAAAACTCACCAAATTACTAAGTGCCCTGGCCCAGACACTTTAAGATGTATTGATTGCCTAGCTCAGGTATCACCAACGTTTCTCAACTGAAGATCCCCAGTCATGCCAATAGAAAAAGCTAGATTTACCCAACCAAAATCACTGAGAACCACAGACAAAAAGTTCATATTCAATAATCATTCTCCAGTTTTACCCAGATTTCTACTGTATATGCAGCTTAACACATAACAAAACTCCTGATACTAAAGAGTTGAAGACTGGAACCATGTAAGTATTAAACACATTTTAATCTACCTGAATATCTTGCCACCCAATCAATCTTGCAAAGCAGCCACATTCACCAGACCCATGTGTGTCATAAAGAAGTGAAAAGGTCCACTCTGTGTATGTGTATATGGTAAAGACCAAACCATCTACTCCTCAAGGTCCTCTAGACTAAGATCCCAGTAGATCAACATTTACAGTTTGGTGGCCCTCGGTCTGACTGGATCACAAACACATTGACTGATTCAAAGCTCCCTCACAGCTTTTGGTCTCAAAAATGATCCTTTAGTCTGCTGCCATGAGAAATCAAGTCTCACTCTGTCGTTGCAACTGACTGAATTTAAGCAGACTTGGGCTGAGACTGTAGTTCTGGTTGCTGATTTTACTATCCTATGCCACTTTAGCCCATTCAGGGTTGCTGGGGGCTGAAGCCTATCCCAGTGACATTTAGTGGTAGGCAGGGTACACCTGGACTGGTCACAGGCCAATCACAGGGCTAATACAAAGAGTAACAAGAGACAACAGCTCACACACTAACACCCAGTGCTAAGTGTCGGATGCAGTGTCCCATCCAAGCACACCTGCTGACCACACTGCATCAGTCAAAAATGTAACTCCATGTCCAATGTCTCCCCTTGTAAATAGTACATCAAGTCCTTTTACAGTACAGCTGGAGAAACAGAAGTAAAGTGCTTTGTATTGACTAGAGGTGGTCTCAAAGGCCCATCAATACACCGCTTTCTGTGAGTCAAAGTTTCTCCCCCGGTGTTGAAAGTGAATGTTCATCATTTCAGTGAAACAGGAGAATGCTCCGCTGTCTCCACCATGATAACAAGCTTAACAAGCTGCTTTGCAAGCTTAAAAAGCTCTGCTGAGACAGAAAGTCAGAGAAAACCAAGAAATTCCAACTGATTGTCGTCAAAATTCCACTTTCCTTGCTCTTCCTCTGCATCGATGTACACGATTTGGGGAGGTAGAAATGGGATGTGGAGGAAAAAAACACTGCGTTGTTCGCGGGCAATAAGGACACCTGCATATGATTCAGTGTAATTAACTGGATTTTTTCACCAACGCTTACACGCATCACTCTCAGTTAGGACACAAAGTCCCATCAAAAGCATGGTCTACACTTAACTATAGTTTTGCATGATTTTGGGTGAATTCACCCTGATCACAATTTTCACTTGCATATAGATTTCAACAAAATCTAAAATGTCAATAATAATAGTGAAATTATCTATTAAATTATTAATTTTGATGGCACAAAGATCAGTGCAGAATTGATTTTATGATTCACTCTTAGTTTACATCAAGTTTAACACAAGTGACAAGTGACAATAAGGTAAAAAAAAATAAAGATGATTAAAGACTTCCAGTACCTCAAGATATCCAGTCAGTCCCTTGTGTAAAAGATGAGGCTTATAGGACATCCTTGCAAAACTGTTATTTCTGTCTAAATCTATGAGGCTGTAAGACAGACAATGCACACAAATGTAAAAGTAATATATTACATGCCTGCTTTGTATTTTGATGACAAAAGGTTTATTTTTTCAAACATTTTACAAAAAGACAACTCATGAAATGACAGAAAATGTAAAGCCAAGGAATGGAAACCCAATTACTAAAAAAACAGGAGTATGAACCAAAATATGAATAAAAAAACAGATCAGTAAAAGATTATTTAAAAAAAGACTGGATACCATGTTTCTATTGTCTCTCCTGTGTGCAGACATAAAGTCACTGTAAAACTTCAGGTGACTCAGAGCCTAATTCATCCAGACAGTCTTGGTGTTGAAGAAATACTTTTCATAAATTATAAGTATCAGTTTGCAGTCAATTACTTAATACACAAGAAAGAGGAACACAAAACTCTTGCGAGGTACAGTTTGTTTAACTAAAGCTGAGGCTCTTCTCCTGCACAGTTATTCCAGGCACAGCTCTAACTGTTAATTCTTCAAGTCACACATGCATATCTATAATAAACGCTCCAGGAGGGCCTGAGGTACTTATAATTGTGCATTATTTCCTTCACGTCCCTTCTCTCCCATCGAGACAGTTTTTCCAACTTATCTTTGCAAAACTAATTTAGTCTCTCCTCCTCTTCCGCTACCATTGTTTACTGCATTTCTCCCACA
The DNA here is from genome assembly GCA_037902135.1 of Cetoscarus ocellatus. NCBI lineage: Eukaryota > Metazoa > Chordata > Actinopteri > Labriformes > Labridae > Cetoscarus > Cetoscarus ocellatus. The sequence continues at coordinate 18,286 of JBAMNC010000441.1, read as the reverse complement.
CAGCTCAGCAAAGTGTGTCCCCTGCAGTGCATTTATCATGGATCTCTAATATTTCCAAATCATGTCTGTAAAAAATTTGGATGTCTCCATTTTCTGCCCACTTGCACGATCTGTCCTCTTTCCAAAACTCATCCAAAAAAACCCCAAAGCAGTCTCATTGCTCTGGCTATTTACATCACTAAATGTTTTTTAACATTTCAAAGAGCTAATTTCTCCTCTTTGTCTGTCCCCTCGCGCTCTCCCTCTAACACACCAGCAGCCATATAAAATGCTTACAGACTGTTCTTAGTTTCCCAAAGTAGTTAAGACACCTGTGCTTTTGCAAAAAAAGCATAAAAACGCCAGCACACTTCATCCTTTGTTTCCCTTTTTTCATCTAACAGAACACACTCTCACCTTTAGTCAATCTTTTAATGACATCCAGAATCAATTCCATTGACGGTAGAGCAATACATCACTTTTTTTGCAGCTAGCTACATTGTTATGTGATGGTCTTTAAAAAATTGAAAGAAATCATGCATTTAATTGTGTTCTCAAGTACTCTAATCCCCTTCCCTCACTAAAACAAGCCTATGGTGTCAAAACAACTACTATCTGCAAATATAAATAGTGGAGAGATAATAAATTAAGTTAACAAAATCCATTTCTATGTAATAGCAGCTGAAAATGTGTTTCACTTTTCTGCTGAGGTGTGGTAAACTTTTTTTGTAAATAAATAAAAACAAGTAAGCCACTAAAACTACATCTGTTGAATTTAATTGTGAAAACTTGTCAAGAGAGAAGTGTTATTCACAGACGAACCCTGAAATGCTACTACTGAGAGCTGCAGAGATTTTTGCAGACTGGCTCTCTGTACCTTTTAAAACCTCAAACTAGCCATCCTTAGGTTTTGACACACCTTTAGCTGTTTAAGTCATTGGAACAGAGATTTAAATCGCTGCAGGGCTGTGAATTGTACCAAAGTGTGTTAATACATTTCAGCTCATAGTCTGCCATGAACACAGAGAATCTGTAAAGCGAACAAGCCCTGGTTGTATTGCTGATATTTGCAGATACTGGACATGGAGGGTAGAGAACACTTAACTACCACTCTGCTGCGCAGAAAACAAAAAGGTGATGGGGTGTTCAAAAGAATCTATTTGGCACAAAAAAATTAACGACAGTTTATTCATTGACAGGCTTGATTTGAGCTCATACTATTGTCTCTCCTTTCTTTGTCTAATCAGCCCGTTTTAATCAATCAATCAATCAATCTTTATTTGTATAGCGCCAATTCATAACAAGTGTTATCTCAAGACACTTTACAATAGAGCACAAAGCTCTTCATATTATGGATACACATATATGCATAGATACATATATACATATAAAAATACACATATACATATATATACAAATATATACATCCAACACCCAACATGAATCCATATAGCCAATCATGAATCCCTCCATCATGGCGGCAAGAAAAAACCTTCTGTTAAGCAGCAGGAAATCTTGAATGTGGACCCCAGTCTCATGATGAACAGCAAATCCACACGATGCTGTGTTGGGTGTGTGGGCAAAGGGAGGGAGGTAAGTGGAGACAAGTGGACTAAAGTAAGAACTAAAGCTAGTGACAGATCAATGGACCAATCATAGACCTGTCGTCGTCAAATTTGTTTCTGCTGCAAACAAATTTATTAGAGGAGGGTCCTCATGTCTGTGTGGTTGTGGGCTGTTTTAGTTAGTTTGGTTTTGGTTTCACCTGAACAGTTTTTTTTTAAATCCTCTCATCTGGCCTCTCATATTCTTTATTTCTGTCTTGTGGGATGCATGATGGATATGCTCATCCTTTTAAAATCTTTAAAAATAATCTTGCTTTACAGTTTAAGACCTGAAACATGACTCGCCTTATCACCCAAGAACTTCAGTCAAACATGAGTTGTGTTTAAATTCCACGTTTCTCACATTATGCCTTATCATTCCTCATTAAATGCATCTGGATTTATTGTTACAGTCCTGTAATTTTGCTGCACTGCCGTGATCAGATTGCAATAATTACCCATGAAATTCTGTGCTAAAGTACACAATGCAGGCTATCAATGAGTATAATCAATTAATTTCTCAATTTACTTCTCAATTATTGAGATCACTTTTAAACAAAGAGGGGTTGGTAGAAATATGTCCACCTCATAATTGTACCGCTTAAAAACAATGAAGAGCAGATAACAGCACTTTAAGTCCTCATGTGGGATTTATAAGCTGCTAAGTACATAATAAGCTCATACCAGATTAATAATTCAATGTGATTTCATTTCTCTATCCCCCTGCAATTAGATGACCAAAGTGAACACCTAAGAAAATTAACATTTTGCAGAATGTCTGGTCAGAATTAAGCTCTGTTAAAAAATGAACATGTGTAGCTTAGTGGTTTGAGGTTCACGTTAAGTCTTCAGGTTAGTTCTGTCTAAATTATCCCTGAGCTTCTGCCTAAAGTGTTCAGGTGAGTTGATATGTTAATTGTCAAGTTTGTGCAGAGAGTTCTATGGGTGCTGTCCATGGTCCTGACTCTGAAGCTGTCCTTCATGCTCCAAAAAACTCAAACCAGCTGAATCACTTTGCTTGACCAACCAGCTTCTCATATTAAAAAGTTTTAGAGCAAATACTGAGGAGGTTTTGGGTTGATGGTTTTTCCTACTGGGTGTTTTGTGTACAATAATAATGCCAGATTACCTGTTATAGATGCAAAGACAGACAATATATTGGGTCTTTTTTAAGCTGTTTACACCAAACACAAATTTCATTTAGTCATGCATTGGAAATACATTAAAAGTGAAAGAGAAGATGATCACATGATGTTCGCATTTTATATATATATATATATATATATATATATATATATATATATATATATAAAACCTCACAATACAAACCACAAACAGTAACATGTTTTCTTCTGACTACAAGATATATTGGAGTTTTTAGGGGGAATGGAGACTGAACATTTAATCTGTTTTATTCCTCATTTGTAATTAATTGCATGTTGCCATTGTGTAGCTGGTTTTTGATCATTTCAAAAGTGATAATGATAATGAAAACATGTAGTATTGTTCATTTTACCCTTAAAGATTTGGCAAAAAGTCCAAGTTTGTTTTTGTAAGCTCTACATGTTTAAAAATGGTATTGGATTCAGCTTCAAAGAGGGAGACATATATTCATTGGTCCTTCCCCAGACCTGACTAGCAGTATGTTTTACACAGCATTGTGACTTGTGATCATGTGTCTCCCTTTTTATTGCTTTTGGTATCCAAGAAAAGCCTCCACCAATTAATGGAGACCATAGCTGGGCTCCACCCTCTTTCATAATAAAACCATCTATGTGATTGTTGTCCAGTTGAGACAGGTTCACAGCTAACTCTCTCATTTCGTGCTTCCTCCGTCTCATGCATGGACTTTTCTGTCTTGAGTTCACTTTAAAAATATATGAGGACTTCATATTACATGTGCCGGCTCCATATAAATTTAATGTCCTTTCCATATGTCCTCAAACTTACCTTGCCAAATATAACCTAATCTTCTATTCCTCTGAATTTATTACCTACCACACACACTCAACCATTCACAAAACTAATCCCGCCTCACTTCATGCTCTGTGTTTTCCCCATTTCTTCATTGTTCTTTAATCAAACAAATCCAGTCTCACAGCCAGGTCTTTAATTCCCTCCTCCATACCATTCAAACCACACACGTCTTTCTCATAAGGCTAAATCTCACATGTATAATGGCATTATACTGCGCATGCTACCTAAGCTAATTAATTTTAATGTATGATCTGTTTCCTCTTCTTATCTTCTGGATTAAATTTCTTGGTGTATAATCCATATCTGCTTCAGCACATCTAAAACTAATCTCACCTCCTACTGCAGCTTCTTTTCTCTCCTGTCTCTCAGCTAACCCTGAGTGAAGTGCATATCACTACACAAGACCAATCACTTTTACTTTACCGGTCCTCTCCCCTCATATTTCCCAATTTTATCTCCTCCCAGACTAATTTAGTTTGCATTTATGCCTCTCTGTCTGAGTTTTCCATCATCTATTTCAGGCTTTCAGGGCAGATTTGTTGCATTTTATCACACTATTGCCTACATTATGAGTATTTCTCTGATAGCTTCCCTGTCTGTCTGCTGCTGCACAAGGAACTCCTGTTTCTTTTTGTCAAATAGGTGAGCTTGTTGATTTCAGGGTTAATGAAGGGGAATATTCCAACAGCTTTCTAAAGACAACAGAGCCAGAGGTCATCCATCCATCCGTCCGTTATCTATACCCTTTATCCTGTTTGGGGGGAGGGGGGCTGGGTCTAGTCCCAGCTGTCACTGAGCAAGAGGCAGGTCCTTGACTGGTCACCATTTAATCAAAGGACTGACATGTTAAGACAAACAACCAGACAATCTCACACTCTCACATGAGGACAGTTTTGAATGATCATTTAATCAAACCAGCATGTCACTGTACTGCAGAAGAGAGACAGAGCACACAGAGAGAAACCATTCATGCATGGGGAGAACATGCAAACTTCACACAGAGGGGTCTGAACCTACACAGATTTTAACAAGGGACCTTCTTGCCCTAAGGCAACAGTAGTAATCACTCCACACCTACGCATTCCCAAACTAAAAGGTCAACATTGAAGCTTTTAAGTCAAAGTGCAAACAGCAGCCCTTAAGCTAAATTTCATTTTGTAGAAGAAGAGGAGAAACACTGCATTTTTTATGCTTTTGAGGGACTTTAAAACTTTATAAAATCATTTTATAGGATCCAAAATGAAACAAACAACTGTCCAAAATAAATTATAAAATACTTTTGCTATAAAGTATATATGCTTGATTTTCTAAATCATTTTTGATGTTTGGAAATATGAAGTTTAGAGGCCTTTGCACACCAGATGCAGTTTTTTCACAAGTATATTTTACAGCATTTTTATGCATTTTTCGACTCCATTGCCAGTCAGTGCAAGCTTACAAACAAGCCAGTTTTGAGGTCAGTAAGCTCATATTTGACCAATAAAAGCACTCTAGGTATGTACGTCCAAGTTGGTCAAAACACTGATCATGCTGGCTCACTTAATGGTGTGTTTTTGCATCACAGTAGTCTGTTTTGGTCGACCAAACTTATTCAAATGACAAGGCCTTAAGATTACCAGTAGATTGTCTGATAAACGGTTCATGGGATGGAGCCTGATAGTCATTAGACTGTACTACTCATCAGGCTGGGCTGCAGGGTAGTGCAGCAACAAGATGGTTTCTGCATCGACTCCCCGAGTTAGAGTCTGCATGTTTTAGCTGTGCATGTGTGGGTTTTAGTGACTCTTGACTGTCCTTAGGTGTGAGTGTTTGTGAATGGTAGTCTGTCCCTAAATGTTAGCCCTGCAGCTGGCAAGTGACTGGTCCAGACTGTACCCCATCTTTCACCCAATGTCAGCTAGAATAGGCTCCAGCCCCCCGAAGACCTCAAAAGGGACTGACGTTATAGATAATGGGTTCAAGTACTTTGTACACCACCAATCAAATGTATCAATAACACCTACATTCACACACTTATGGTGGAAGTTGATATGTGAAGTATCAGTCAATGTAGGCTTATTACAGTTCCTCACTTTCATTAACATTGAACGCGTGATGCAGCAGTAGCAGAAAATTAGGTTTAAAAATCTTATGCAGTCATGCATCAACATGTGACTGCACATGCTGACATCAAACCCTGACCTCAAGGTCAAAAGACGACTTACCTCACTGCTGATCCACTATTGCCTATGTTAAAATAAATATGTTTTATCCTTACTTCAACAACTCAGGTTGTAAAATGACAAATCTGATTTCCACAAAAATTTTAACTTTAACTTTGTTGTCCGCTGAACAAAATTTGCTTTGCAGCCAACATTTAAAACACAGCTACACAGACTCAGTTACAAAAAAACATTTAAAAAAAATGAATTAATGGAAGTAAATTAATGATCTAATGAAAAACATCCTAAAAAACACATCAGCAGCAGCATGGAAAATGTGTTGACTCATACCAGATTGTTTTTCAGAATTTACATCATAGGTCATTCTCTACATGTGGAGGCGGCAGTCTTCCAAGGGGGAGGCCTAGGTCAGTGCCTGGCACCTCATCTTTTCCCCTCTCTCCTACTCTGCCCATCATCTGATCCACTTTAAGGCCAAAACACCAAAACCAAACTGGAAAGGAAGATAAAAACAGTCTGATCTGTCATACAAGTCAGTGTTCTTCTCATATTGTTTTTCCAATAAAATCAAAGCTGGCTGGATTGGCAGCACTTCACTGAACAGTACATGACCCAGCTGAAGCAGAGTCTCCCACTGTTTCTAAACCTCTGTGTTTGGCACCATGCAGCTGGTGTTAACCTTCTGCACAGCAGGGGTTTCTCTCTCATGCGTTAAAGTTTTTAACCTCTGTTAAAAGAATCACAGCTTAGTTATACCAGAGTTAAAAGAAAATTTTGAAAGGGTTTGCCTGAGGTTAGTGGTTTTATGAAAACCTCTGTGTTCCTTGCCTTTAGGCTTGTTCACAGTGCTGTTTCAAGGTGTGATGTAAATATCTCAGTGGTGTTTTGCCTTCACTATAGATGCATAGACATAATAAGGGGACAAAGGGATACCATCTCTGTGCTAGTTTTAGAGGTGGTAACAGAGGTATGGCAGAGTGCAGTACTCTGCGTGTGTGTAAACTTATCTATGTGTGTGTATGGGGAGCTTCCACTGTGCCTTGTTTTCTATCCTTTATGAAATTTTGGACTAAACTGATATGCCAGATAGACAGTAGGGCTGGGCAATTAATCAAAAAATAATTAAAACCAACATTTAGACCCTTTAATCAAAGTAAGTCTACTCATGTTGATTATTTTGATTATTTTCCCTGTGTAAGTCAGGTGACCACACCCCCTCCATACAGTCTGCGTTCACCTTCGCCAAGAGAGAAGGACACGCTGCCAACATGGAGGAGAGAAGCGCCAATCTATCAGAGGACCTTGTAGCCAAGAAAAATGCTGTCTCAGTTGTTTGGACACATTTTGGATTCTGTGCAGAGGACATCGAGCAGAAAATAAAGTGTAAATATTGCAGGAAGACTGTTTCGACAACCATCACTAACACCACCAATTTGTTCCAGCATAGCATAAAATAATAGTTCATTAATCGTAATCGAGGTAAGAGCTTCAATTAATCGTGATACTGAGATTAGGTTATATCGCCCCAGCCCTAATAGACAGTTCGATATACTACACAAAATGTAAATGTCCTTTTGGGCAACACACCATAGAAAGTGATTGGAGAGGGCAGAACATTTCAAAAACAGATCCAGAAGGTGATTTGTGTCCATCACACTCTTCACAGGCCAGTCAAATGTTGTAGTAGGCAGCCGCTTTTGCCATTTTGTACTGCCTTAAAAAAAAAAAACCTGTGCCAATGTGTACAGCAAACTCTTGCCAGGACATGTTTGAGGTGGAGCAAAAATATCTTTTCTATCAAGAAATGTTTTTTAGCATACATGCTAAGGTCTTTGAGCAGTCGCTTCTTGCTGTTGAAAGTAAAGCCTGCTCCTGCTTTAAGGGATGCTGCTTGGGAAGTGCCTCTGCAGACCAAGCTCAATTGTTTTGTTGTGAGAGCTTTGTAAGACAGGTCTGTCTGATAACAGACAATGAATCAGGGGAATCTGGCTGCGTTGCAAAGTTCACACAGTACCACTCTGTCAATTGACACCAATGATATTCCCTATGGCATCAACACAATCATTTAAAGTGAAATGACAGCTGAGCTTCACTGCAGAGCCTTGGTAAAAAGGTATTTTGTCTTGTCATAAGGCTGAAGGATACTGGAAAAAATATCATGATATCTTGTCCTTGGGTAATATCTAATGTGAGTTTTTGGTTGAAAAAAAAAAAAACGGACACTACATATGATACGTGTGTTGTGATTTTGAATTTGCATTAATTATATTTGTTGTTTAATGATGACTTTATTTATTTTTATTTTTTTGGTCTCAAGTTGATCTGTATTTCAAATCTGCTCATCAAACATTTTAACCCTTTAACTACCAGCACAACTGTTTGGCAGAGGTACTGAACAGATTCAGGGATATTTAATGTTTAAAAAAAACAAATCAAATCACTGATTGATTCTATTAATATTTCAGGGAACAAAAAAAATAAAAACAAACCAAAAACTAGATATTGTCTTGGTGTGGGATTTAAAGGTTTTAAAAAATAACAACTGATTACATGATGACATAAAAATGCACAAATATTTGTGACAAAAGCAATTAGAAACAGCAGAAATGTCTGCACATAAAAAAGCAAAATTAACTTAAAATAGATACTATTGAGTTTGACAAACACAAAAAAATGTTTCTGATGAATGACAGATTATATTTTATATATATATGTAAATATATATATATATGTATATATATACATATATATAAATACATACATATATGTATATATGTGTATATATGTATATATATACATACACACACACACACATATATATATATATATATATATATGTGTGTGTGTGTGTGTGTTTGTGTGTGTGTGCACACATACCAGTAAATGGTTAAGTATTTAAAATAATAATAATAGCTTTTAGCTTTTAAACCTTTAAATCCCACACAAAGAAAACATCAGTTCTTTTGGTTTGTTTGCAGGTCTTTCTGTACCATAAAACATTGACAGAAACAAACAATAACATGTTGTGTTTTTTTAATACATTAAATATTCCCTAATTTATTGACCCCTGCCAAACAGTTGAGCTGGGAGTTAAAAGGTTTAAATCCATTTTTGTGTTTAAAATAGGAAGAAATTCAGCATATAACTGTCTTATTTAATTTACACTCAAAAGGAAGCATACATCAGGACTCTCCTGAGTTTGGGCCATGGCCCACTTTGCTCGTTTGTGCTCAGCCCCTGCTCTCCTTCCTTGACATCATGACAGCTGTGCAAACATACGTACAGAAAGAATACAAAAAAATGTTGCTGCTAATTATTGGGTTACTTGAACATCATAAAACATTTTGCTAAACCACTGCTAAAAAAGTTGCATTTGGTTGACATGACAGTAGCTTGAAATAAAATCAGAGTTCACAGTGTTGAGCTGTCACTCACACTAGCGTGCACACACAGCTGATGAATCATTTATAACAGAGGATAAATGTCCTATGTTTTTTGATCAGCCCATGTTTTTACGGTATGTTGTGACTATGCAAAGGAGTGACTCTGTGGGATCCTAAACATCAATATCATGTAGCACTTTATCACTGTAATCCAATTATTATCACTAGCATTGCTACTTACATTTCTATAGTAGTGTCATTATTTAACTTTTATCCCTGTTTAGGTCGGTCGCTGGGTCAACTGTGTCCTCACTTCAAACAAATCGCTCCAGGGGTTGACTAGAGGCGAGCCTAGAGCACCTACTTCAAGTGATTTTGGTGCAGATGTTTGTACTGAATCAGATTGATGGTTGTGTTCATATATACTGAATATTCAAACAAACTGTATCAAACTGGTAACTTGCAATGGAACAACAGTCCCAAACGATCTGGGTGTGAAAACTACCTTAGAGAGCCATTTTATGTGGATTTCTGACGGGAGGGATTTTCATGGTTTTAAGAGACCAGGAACTGATTTGATCAGAATCAGTTGAAAGTGTTTGTGTACCTTTATTGTCTTTCTATTTGCTGTTGACATTTCAAACATACTATGTTTTGATTATAATACCATATCACAGATTAAATTGAGGATGAGAGTTTTCTGGTATGTTTTGATCAGGCACTTCCTTCCACAAAGAATTCCCACCAGCTACCAAACAAAAACTTGTTTGAGGCATCTGATCCTCACTCTTTATTAGGGACAACTTCTCCCTCTTCCCTCTTTATTTCATGAAGGTATTTTTGCATCAAACATTTTGCTTATGTTGCCCAAAGAAACACCTGAACAATTGTTCATAAAGCATGTTTTACTCAGATTTGCTGGAAGCTTCTGTTCTGGGCTGAAAAATATTAAACACTCAATGGAAAAAGAACGTTTCCAATCTCCATCAAACCCCAGGCTTTGCTGAGGCCGGTGAGAGCAATCCATAGCAGCAAAAGCAATTCAAAGGCACAAAGAGCGTATGAGGGGATGGATGAAAGCAGGTTGGACAAAAACGAATGAGGGAGCAAGCAAACTTGGCTGGAAGATGTCTGGAGATTTCTGCGTGTTGCAGAATCAATTCGTCCCTGTTTATCCGTTCTCCTCCTTCTCCTCCTCCCTCTTTTCCTCCCACTAGCCCCAGGCTTTGACAAGACACCGCAACACCCAACGCCTACGCAAGAAGGAAAAGCACAACACTGACTACCCAGAATCCATCAGATTTCCCTCGCTTTACCCCTCACCTCATGTCCTCCACCTCTTTTTCATTGCTCTCAGATGTCTCCCATCCCCATTTCCCCCTGAAGTCCTTCTTCCATGTTATTCTCCCTGAAATCATCCATCTCCCTCATGTGTCATATTGCTGTCATACATGTCTACTCTTCCTCATTGCCCTCCTCTGCCCTCTTCCACTCATTTCCTCCTCTGTCAAATCTTTCAATACTTTTATTTCAGTCTTGTCCAGCTCACTCTCCTCCATCATAAATCATACTCTCTTTTATATTAACTCTTAAGATCAATTATTTAGTCTTTAATCCTCTGTCCTTTCTGTCTTACTTTCCCCTCGTCTTGTCCTTTGTGAACAGCGATCCAGTGGGCTAACTGCACATCAAACTGTGCAGGGTTGGACTAATAAAATCTTTGACTGGCTGTTACCCATCTTGGGTAGTGTCCAAGTGAGCAATAGATGTCTGGTGAATCAGAGCAGTTAGACACAGACAGAAATAAATCCTTGCAGAGACACATCATTTGTCAGCCAAGTTTAGACATATCACTGCCACTTTTTTCCATGTTCTCCAAACTAAACAGGAGAGGCTTACAACATTCCTGCAAGACGATTATTTTAAGTGGGGTTCAACACATTTTCTGATAAGTTGGCATTAAATAGTCATTAAATCTTACAGAACAGCTGCTGCTTACATCAGCTTCCATGGGAAACCTTTGATGCTTATTCAGAAGAGTTTGAAATGGGAACTTGATCATGTGCAAAGATTTCCCACTACCATAAAATCAAGAGCATAGGACACACTTTTAATAGCTATTTTTTATCTAAAGTTCAGATCAGAAAGTCTTATGGATTATTTTAAAGTCACCTAGACTGAAGGATAAAGTGATAGGATTCTGGTCAAATGCCAAAGTCATGGAGTCTTGTGCTCAAACTTTGCATTTTGAATCTCAATAACAGTGTAAAGGACTTCCTTCAAAATACGGTGATCCACCGTGACTCCAGGAAAAACTAGTAGAGTGGAGCAGGGATGATGTACTTTTGTAGGCCAAAGCAGAAGTTAGCATTGTTCTTGTTCTCTTGGCTAAAAGCCTTTTTCACTGATTTTGACCATTGCTCATAACAAGGCCTGTAGCACACAAAAAACAATCTGTTCAATGCAACAATCTTGACAAACAATTATAACTTTCACTATTTTTTAAGCCTAATCAAAAGCGGCCAGAGTGTAAAGCTACTTCTGAGCAACTGTGGAACTACGACATGGCAGCTTGACTTAACAGTTACAGTATTTACAGTTTTAAACATCATGTTGTGACCCTTTGTTGGAGAGTCAGGAAGTGCTAAATGCTAATTCATTTCTGCATTTTTGAACTCATTCCTGCATAATCATATTGGGTTTGGAAGTCAAAGGTCAAGTTTTTTTTTTTTTAAACCTAGTGTGGACTAAATGTTGGGGATGCAAAATCACAAGAATGCTTGTGGGAATTTTCTTCAAACTTTTTACAAATGATCACCATCTCAAAAGGTCAAAGGTTGAAAATTTAAGGTGACCCAAGGAATACTTTCAGTGATTCCCCTCAAACTTTGTAAAAGTCTTCATCTTGCTCATAGAAAATAAAATACATACCCTAAGTTCAGTTTTTTGAATTGAAAAGAACATTTGAGTATATGTGTCAGTTATTATAAGAAATTTGCAAATAAGATTGAACTTTGAGGGCAAAAAGAAAAGTGATAAAATCCAGATAGTGAAGCTGACTTAAAAAAAATGTGATACAATTTGTTCCACGTCACCCACCCTAATTCCTAATAATCCTTCTTTTGAAGGACAACTTGTGAAACTGCACACCACAAAATTGCTTCTTTTCACACTGAAATAAGACCTGATTAGTTTTTGGAGGACTTGGGTCAAAAGTTATTCAGCATTATGTTTGTTGCCTGCTTGTGATCACAATATCTCACTTTGCAGGATTTTTCTGAATTCACACAAACACCCACTTAAAAAATGGTACGATTTTGTAGACACAAGGTCAAACGTCCTCAAGCCTTTTCACCATGTCTTGTTTAAGAGCTCTACCTGTAAAACATTTTATGAGGGTTTCAGTCAAAATTTTGCTCAAACGTTTGCTCTTAATTGATGATATACTGATCAAATTTGGAAGGAATGAGGTCAAAGGCCAAGTCACCCACCACTGAAACTTCACTCTCTAGCATTGTAAACCTTGCAGAGTGAAAAAAACTGCCAAGCCTTGTATTTTTATTTTTTCTTTGTTTTGTCTCATCAGAGCATCCAAGCCTTTTTTTTTTGCATTTTGGTATACTGATCAATGTGATCTTATGGTGAATAAGACCCATAGAGAGCAATATTTATTTGACTTGAAAAGCCAAAGCTCTTGAAGTCCACGTATGCAGTCTTCCATATGTTCTCTCATCTTAGGAGGAAGGCTTAGGTCACTTTCAAAGTCACTGTTTGGTGCAGCCAAGCTCCATTTATTTCCTTACTCCTCTATTGCAAACTTTCTCCTCCCTCAGTGGCAGCTTAAACGATGCTCTGAAGTGGGAAGTGGGTGGAAACTATTGCCTGTCCTTCATGTGCAAGCAGAAAACTGCAGACTATCTGGCTGTAGTTTGGCTATTTTATTAGTGTGAAATGCTCGTAAAGCCGTAAATGACATCAAAAATGTAATTAACTACAACAATCTTAGTCCCTTTTCATGGTTGCTTGATTGTCCAGCCTACTCTGGAAAATGTCTTTTGTGTAAAAATTTCCAGACTTTGAGTTTCACTCAGTCTATGTTTTGTCTCTCCCTTAGACTCTGTTTCTACTTCACCACTTCTCTCTCTCTTTGAGTCTCCTATCTGTCTCTGTGGGAATACGGAAAACACTCCATCTTGTTCATAAAAGAAAAGTGTTTCTTTTCTCCCCCAGCTCACTTTGATTCCAAATAAAAGGCTACGTGAAATATCCCCCTGACACACACTGACTTTTATAACATCTATCCTCTCCTACATCCACTCAGTAGCTTGAAAGTGAGGCAATGCAGCAGTTTGAGGGGGCAGAGAAAGAAAGCCAGGAAATTAGTCTAGAGTATTGGGAAAAGATGGCAAAGAATGAAACGTGTGTAAGAGAGTGAACAATTAGCTTGGTGACAGTGCAGCAGAGTGAGGAGTTAATGGTAGCAGCAGTGGGGTGTGTGTTTGTGTGTGTGTTGTAAAGACTAAATAAGAGGTAGAGTGCTGAGGAGGAGGAAGAGTACCCAGGAGGCAGAGAGAGGCTTTTCTTGTCGAACTCAACATGACAACAGAGTGAGAAAAGAGCAGATCAAAAAGAAATTCAGTACAGGACACAAACAAAGACCCAACATCAGTTAGCTCAGTTTAACTAGAATAAGTTAGACTGGACCAGATTCAAACTAAAATATAAAAGCAATCCTTGCATCAATACCTCTCATCTCTGTTAATGAACAGATGCTCACCAACCACAGACGTTAGTGTATAAAATAAAACTTCTCAGCTCAAAACTTAAAACTTATACCACTTTAAAGTTTTTAAAGAGACTGCATGTTTGACATTGCACAAACGGGATTACAAATTAATGCTGTAATTAATCTATCACAATGCTGTCATCACAACAGTACCCTGTATCAGGTAACTGCACTTTATCAAGGGCAGACTATTTATGTACAGTACAAGTCAACCCAATCTGGCAGGAATAGGGTCTTAAAGCAGGGGTGCACGATATTTTCAGACTCATTTTAGCCAATATCTATATCAACACCAATATTTCTTTCAAGAACACAAAGCCACCATTTTACTAAAACAACATTCAATTCTTTGATATATGATATTGCTGACTTATAAAAGTGGACATTCAGTGATGATGAGATAAACCATTAAGGTACATTATATAAATGGCCAATTGCATTGCCAAAATATCATCTGTAAATGTCTGCAAAGAGTTTCAAATCTGCCGATACTGATTATCACCTTTTTAAGCAATTGTCTGCCAACATCGATATTGTTCCGATAATATTGTCCCTATCCCCATTTTAAAAATCAATGATCAAGGCTACACATGGGACACCAACAAACCTGCCAACAGGAAGTGTATTTTTCATTTGGCTTTCTGAGTATTTTTTCCATCATGTCAGTGGTAGTCAACAGAAATATTGATTGTTTGCACCCTCAAAAGTAACAAGTAAAAAAGGAAACTGGTGCATGCAAGACTGATCTAGGAAACCTTCGCCAAGGCATTTATCAGCTGATGTATTAAAAAAAAAATCAATAGCAAAAAGTTAAAAAAAAAAAAAAAAAAAAAAAAAAAGCCCAATTTTGCAATGTTATGGACACGTTGAAAAATTCCTGGATCTGGATTAGAGATGTAAAATTTTCATATCACAGTTTTGTGACCAAAATTATCATGGTTATCAGTACTATCACGATATTGTTGCAATGTTCTCAAAATGTTCAAAAAGTAATTTTAACAAAGTTTTATTCAGTAAAAATAATCTGAATTTAAGTACGATCTGCAGTGGTCAGAACCTGACCCTCTTCACCTCTGGTTTCTTGCTGAGGTCTTTCTCAACAGTCCAGCCAGGATGGTGCTGTGGGGTGTTTTTGGTGGAGGTGCTCTGTGGTGCTTTGTGGTTTCTCCCCCTCCTCCCCTCCCGCAGACTTTTTCAGTATTTTCTTCAGACAGGGTGACCGTCCTCAATTAGTTTTACCCTCGGCATCCTTGTGAAATCAAAAATACGGCCACTTCAGACCTGTCTTTGTTTGTTTCAAGGGCAGAAAAAATCTCTGGTACAGTGTCCGTGCAGGCACCAACTGCCATACTTCAGCTTTCAGAGGCCAAACATTGAAAACTGCGCACGTGTGTCTGCATCTGAGAGACTGTTGCTGCTTTGCTGAGGAGCAGACATAGTTCTGGCTTTTCCAAGCAACGAGCAGTATCACCGTGAGTTATTGACAAAGTGAGATAATCAAACATGGTTTTAATGGTAACTGAAATAGGAAACGGTAATACTAACCATTTCAAATTTTACCGTGGTTATCATTTTATTGGTAACCGTTACATCCCTAATCTGGATCCCATCACTGGCAAACTAATCCATTCTTCTTTGTGCCAATACCAAACATTCCCAGAAAGTTTCAAATCTGCTGATAACGTTTCGAGTTACCTGACTGACAAACAGACTGACAAAACAAACACCGGCAAAACATGACCTCCTTGGTGGAGGTAACTATGAGACAGTGAAAAAGTTTGTTGAACTCTGAATACAACATCCATGCCTTTATGGTGTACTGGAACTGTCACAGCAGACAGAAAGAAAGAGAAATGCTGAACAAACATAACCAAGCAGCATAAAGTCAATGTAGAAATGGAAAAATATCGATTATCCCGAGTTATTGAGGCTGGCAGCAGATTAAAATGCCCATTTAAGGAATGAGCAGGTTTACAGTCCTTTTCTAAAGCGAATTCTGGTTGGAATAGTGTCTTTATATCCCTTGTGCTATAATGATCATTTTTGCTTTAAGAAGAATGCGAGTTATGTATAAATGGGGCATGATAGATATGACTGCAAGCCAGAGAGTTGCAGATTTTTGTCAGGAGGCTGAAGGCCTGCCTCAGCTCCACCTCTTTGTCTATTTTCAAAGGATAAGTTCGGTTTTTTTGACACCTGGACCTTATTTTTAGGATTAAATACGCTCGTAGACTCACCCAGACAATATTGGCGGAGCTCGGAGCCGTTTTCAAGCAATTTAGATCCATCCGATGGCATTTTTTTCTCATGCCATAGTAGCAGACGGGGCCAGAAATCGAAGCCCCTAAATTAGACATTATCTGCTGCAAAACTCCCTTCTCTGTTGCCATTGCCATGCAATGTCCACACCAGTTAGCCCCCATTCGTGGACATGCAGTGGTTGCTTGTTCTCTGGCCAGCTGTTCGGCTCTTTCTTTCACTTCTACATCGGATAAAATATTCCGCCATGTTGCACAAAAATAGCCCGTGTAGCCTAGCAACAACAGCGGCTCTGCTCAGCTGCGCTCTTGTGGCGCATGTCTGTGACGTCAGCAAAAGTTACCCATCCTTGTAAAGCCCCGGATGACCATAACAACGAAGTTGAGCTGACATGGTGATAACACTGGCTATTCATTATAAAATGTAGCTGAAATGAGTGAGTTTCGCAGCAGATAATGTCTAATTTAGGGGCTTCGATTTCTGGCCCCGTCTGCTACTATGGCGATGAGGAAAAACGCCGTCGGATGGATCTAAATTGCTCGAAAACGGCTCTGAGCTCCGCCAAAATTGTCTGGGTGAGTCTACGAGCATATTTAATCCTAAAAGTAAGGTCCAGGTGTCAAAAAACGAACTTATCCTTTAACATTAAAATGTTAGTTTAAGACAGTATAAGCAGTATAGCAGCTGCTGCAATTGGCGTCCAAAAGCCCTCTCCAAAAATCAAAAACTACTGACATCATTCAAACCTTTATCCAGTATTTCCACAGTCTATGGAAATAGCTGTTTCACTTCAGCAACCAGGTGAGCAAGTGCCCAATAAGAATCAAGCTGCCATATAATTCATCACATTTGTTTGTGTAGTCAAACAAGTACAGTATGGTGCAGTAAACCACAGTATGTTTGTTTAAAGCCTTCCTTTTGGGTGTTGGTCTCCCCTCCTTTATCTCACTAAAACATCACAGCATCAGAGTTGGACCAACATTTTGTAGAGCGCAAGTTAGTCTATGTGGTGAATTAAAAAAAAAAAAAAAAAAACAGCTTTGCCCACAGCAGCACAAGAACATGCCACACTCCCATTTCTACTCACCAGAGAAGTCCTCACGACATATACAGGTGTATCCCCACCCTCTCTGCGGGCACACACTCCTCCATTCAGGCAGGGGGTTGGAGTAGCACAGGTTGATCTCCGTCTCACAGTAATCACCCGTGAAGCCAACGGGGCAGCGGCAGCGCAGGCCTGCGATGGGGATGGATTGCCGGAACAAGATGGACGGTGAGGAGATGAAGGGGGCGGAGCTGTTGAAGCGCAGCACTGAAATGCACTTCATGTAGTTTCTGGCAAGGCTCTCGTAAACATACATTGTCGTCGAAGGGTAGAACCTGAGGGAAGTGAAGACAAAAATTTAATGTTGGTTGCCACTATGATGGATTTTACTCTATTAAACCTGCTGACATAATCCACCTCATGTGAAAACTTTGATATGGCAGCACAAAAATCTGCAGATCCCCTTTAGTCCTTTGAGACTGGCTGTAAAATTCAAGGAATACACCTTAGGTCCATGATCCTGTTTTACCAGCTGAAATAAATATGTTCACAGGTTGGTTGAAACCAAGTATGTGTCAACAGCACCTTTCCTTACAGCTGCACACTGCACATGAGATCATTCTCTTTATAACTAATCTCTTTTGACCATGCAGACTCCAATATTAATCATAGCTTTGTCTATTCAGAGGCATGGTTGAGGTAGCTCATAGACATGTTGCTGTGTTGAAGACCCACCCTGACCCCACCTCTTTGCCTGTTTCATCATAAGATAGGTTGAGATCACATCTAAAACATGGTGTATGGCCAATGCTGAGCTTTCACTGTCTAATGGTGTGATCCATGTACCTCAGAACTTGAATGTGGGAAGTGAAAAATTATGTTGCATCCCAGTTAAGCACATTATGAGCTAGTAAAGTTGGCGTACCTGAGGATCACCCAACCAGGGGGCTTTTCCATTAACATATCTAATTTGCAACCATCTGATCACCATAAGATAGAAATGGGTGACATCACAGTGTCCACCTACTGTTTTATACAATCTGCAGATCTTGTGCATGATTCCACATTATTAAGAATTTTTTTTAGTTAAA
>JBAMNC010001708.1:0-178113 GCA_037902135.1 Cetoscarus ocellatus | reverse complement strand
CCTGAGCTGAGACAAAAAGTCTTATAAGTCCATTTTGAAGCAAAATATGACAAAACCGTCTGCGCTAGCATGTTTTTTGGCTTGGTTTACACCCAAAAAGTCATGTTTGAGCACATATTTTTTCGGAGTCTGAAGTGGAAAAAAAGTCATATGTTAGCCTTAGTGTTTTTTCAAACCCTGAGATGAGACAAAAAGTCTTATAAGTCCATTTAGAAGCAAGATATAACCAAACCGTCTGCGCTAGCATGTTTTTTGGCCTGTTTTACACCCAAAAAGTCATGTTTGAGCATATTTTTTTTCGGAGTCCGAAATGGAAAAAATTTCATATGTTAGCCTTAGTGTTTTTTCAAACCCTGAGCTGAGACAAAAAGTCTTATAAGTCCATTTTGAAGCAAAATATGACCAAACCGTCTGCGCGAGCATGTTTTTTGGCCTGCTTTACACCCAAAAAGTCATGTTTGAGCATATTTTTTTTCGGAGTCCGAAGTGGAAAAAAAGTCATATGTTAGCCTTAGTGTTTTTTCAAACCCTGAGCTGAGACAAAAAGTCTTATAAGTCCATTTTGAAGCAAAATATGACAAAACCATCTGCGCTAGCATGTTTTTTGGCCTGTTTTACACCCAAAAAGTCATGTTTGAGCATATTTTTTTTCGGAGTCCGAAGTGGAAAAAAAGTCATATGTTAGCCTTAGTGTTTTTTCAAACCCTGAGCTGAGACAAAAAGTCTTATAAGTCCATTTTCAAGCAAGATATAACCAAACCTTCTGCGCTAGCATGTTTTTTGGCCTGTTTTACACCCAAAAAGTCATGTTTGAGCATATTTTTTTTCGGAGTCCGAAGTGGAAAAAAGTCATATGTTAGCCTTAGTGTTTTTTCAAACCCTGAGCTGAGACAAAAAGTCTTTTAAGTCCATTTTGAAGCAAGATATGACAAAACCGTCTGCGCCAGCATGTTTTTCGGCCTGTTTTACACCCAAAAAGTCACGTTTGAGCATATATTTTTTCGGAGTCCAAAGTGGAAAAAAAGTCATATGTTAGCCTTAGTGTTTTTTCAAACCCTGAGCTGAGACAAAAAGTCTTATAAGTCCATTTTCAAGCAAAATATGACAAAACCGTCTGCGCTAGCATGTTTTTTGGCGGTTTTACACCCAAAAAGTCATGTTTGAGCATATTTTTTTTCGGAGTCTGAAGTGGAAAAAAGTCATATGTTAGCCTTAGTGTTTTTTCAAACCCTGAGCTGAGACAAAAAGTCTTATAAGTCCATTTTCAAGCAAGATATGACCAAACCGTCTGCGCCAGCATGTTTTTCGGCCTGTTTTACACCCAAAAAGTCATGTTTGAGCATATTTTTTTTCGGAGTCCGAAGTGGAAAAAAGTCATATGTTAGCCTTAGTGTTTTTTCAAACCCTGGGCTGAGAGAAAAAGGCTTATAAGTCCATATTTAAGCAAAATATGAAAAAACCGTCTGCGCTAGCATGTTTTTTGGCCTGTTTTACACCCAAAAAGTCATGTTTGAGCATATTTTTTTTCGGAGTCCGAAGTGGAAAAAAAGTCATATGTTAGCCTTAGTGTTTTTTCAAACCCTGAGCTGAGACAAAAAGTCTTAAAAGTCCATTTAGAAGCAAGATATAACCAAACCTTCTGCGCTAGCATGTTTTTTGGCCTGTTTTACACCCAAAAAGTCATGTTTGAGCATATTTTTTTTCGGAGTCCGAAGTGGGAAAAAAGTCATATGTTAGCCTTAGTGTTTTTTCAAACCCTGAGCTGAGACAAAAAGTCTTTTTAGTCCATTTTGAAGCAAGATATGACAAAACCGTCTGCGCCAGCATGTTTTTCGGCCTGTTTTACACCCAAAAAGTCATGTTTGAGCACATATTTTTTCGGAGTCCAAAGTGGAAAAAAAGTCATATGTTAGCCTTAGTGTTTTTTCAAACCCTGAGCTGAGACAAAAAGTCTTATAAGTCCATTTTCAAGCAAAATATGACAAAACCGTCTGCGCTAGCATGTTTTTTGGCCTGTTTTACGCCCAAAAAGTCATGTTTGAGCATATTTTTTTTTGGAGTCTGAAGTGGAAAAAAAGTCATATGTTAGCCTTAGTGTTTTTTCAAACCCTGAGCTGAGACAAAAAGTCTTATAAGTCCATTTTGAAGCAAGATATGACCAAACCGTCTGCGCCAGCATGTTTTTCGGCCTGTTTTACACCCAAAAAGTCATGTTTGAGCATATTTTTTTTCGGAGTCCGAAGTGGAAAAAAAGTCATATGTTAGCCTTAGTGTTTTTTCAAACCCTGAGCTGAGACAAAAAGTCTTATAAGTCCATTTAGAAGCAAGATATAACCAAACCTTCTGCGCTAGCATGTTTTTTGGCCTGTTTTACACCCAAAAAGTCATGTTTGAGGATATTTTTTTTCGGAGTCCGAAGTGGAAAAAAAGTCATATGTTAGCCTTAGTGTTTTTTCAAACCCTGAGCTGAGACAAAAAGTCTTTTTAGTCCATTTTGAAGCAAGATATGACAAAACCGTCTGCGCCAGCATGTTTTTCGGCCTGCTTTACACCCAAAAAGTCATGTTTGAGCACATATTTTTTGGGAGTCCAAAGTGGAAAAAAAGTCATATGTTAGCCTTAGTGTTTTTTCAAAGCCTTAGCTGAGACAAAAAGTCTTATAAGTCCATTTTGAAGCAAAATATGACAAAACCATCTGTGCAATCATGTTTTTCGGCCTGTTTTACACCCAAAAAGTCATGTTTGAGCATATTTTTTTTCGGAGTCCGAAGTGGAAAAAAAGTCATATGTTAGCCTTAGTGTTTTTTCAAACCCTGAGCTGAGACAAAAAGTCTTATAAGTCCATTTTCAAGCAAAATATGACAAAACCGTCTGCGCTAGCATGTTTTTTGGCCTGTTTTACACCCAAAAAGTCATGTTTGAGCATGTTTTTTTTCGGAGTCTGAAGTGGAAAAAAAGTCATATGTTAGCCTTACTGTTTTTTCAAACCCTGAGCTGAGACAAAAAGTCTTATAAGTCCATTTTCAAGCAAAATATGACAAAACCGTCTGCGCTAGCATGTTTTTTGGCCTGTTTTACACCCAAAAAGTCATGTTTGAGCATGTTTTTTTCGGAGTCCGAAGTGGAAAAAAAGTCATATGTTAGCCTTAGTGTTTTTTCAAACCCTGAGCTGAGACAAAAAGTCTTATAAGTCCATTTAGAAGCAAGATATAACCAAACCTTCTGCGCTAGCATGTTTTTTGGCCTGTTTTACACCCAAAAAGTCATGTTTGAGGATATTTTTTTTCGGAGTCCGAAGTGGAAAAAAAGTCATATGTTAGCCTTAGTGTTTTTTCAAACCCTGAGCTGAGACAAAAAGTCTTTTTAGTCCATTTTGAAGCATGATATGACAAAACCGTCTGCGCCAGCATGTTTTTCGGCCTGCTTTACACCCAAAAAGTCATGTTTGAGCACATATTTTTTCGGAGTCCAAAGTGGAAAAAAAGTCATATGTTAGCCTTAGTGTTTTTTCAAACCCTGAGCTGAGACAAAAAGTCTTATAAGTCCATTTTCAAGCAAAATATGACAAAACCATCTGTGCAATCATGTTTTTCGGCCTGTTTTACACCCAAAAAGTCATGTTTGAGCATATTTTTTTTCGGAGTCTGAAGTGGAAAAAAAGTCATATGTTAGCCTTAGTGTTTTTTCAAACCCTGAGCTGAGACAAAAAGTCTTATAAGTCCATTTAGAAGCAAGATATAACCAAACCGTCTGCGCCAGCATGTTTTTCGGCCTGTTTTACACCCAAAAAGTCATGTTTGAGCATATTTTTTTTCGGAGTCCGAAGTTGAAAAAAAGTCATATGTTAGCCTTAGTGTTTTTTCAAACCCTGAGCTGAGACAAAAAGTCTTATAAGTCCATTTTCAAGCAAAATATGACAAAACCGTCTGCGCTAGCATGTTTTTTGGCCTGTTTTACACCCAAAAAGTCTTGTTTGAGCATATTTTTTTTCGGAGTCCGAAGTGGAAAAAAAGTCATATGTTAGCCTTAGTGTTTTTTCAAACCCTGAGCAGAGACAAAAAGTCTTATAAGTCCATTTAGAAGCTAGATATAACCAAACCTTCTGCGCTAGCATGTTTTTTGGCCTGTTTTACACCCAAAAAGTCATGTTTGAGCACTTTTTTTTTCGGAGTCCAAAGTGGAAAAAAAGTCATATGTTAGCCTTAGTGTTTTTTCAAACCCTGAGCTGAGACAAAAAGTCTTATAAGTCCATTTTGAAGCAAAATATGACAAAACCATCTGTGCAATCATGTTTTTCGGCCTGTTTTACACCCAAAAAGTCATGTTTGAGCATATTTTTTTTCGGAGTCCAAAGTGGAAAAAAAGTCATATGTTAGCCTTAGTGTTTTTTCAAACCCTGAGCTGAGACATAAAAGTCTTATAAGTCCATTTTCAAGCAAAATATGACAAAACCGTCTGCGCTAGCATGTTTTTTGGCCTGTTTTACACCCAAAAAGTCATGTTTGAGCATATTTTTTTTCGGAGTCTGAAGTGGAAAAAAAGTCATATGTTAGCCTTAGTGTTTTTTCAAACCCTGAGCTGAGACAAAAAGTCTTAAAAGTCCATTTTCAAGCAAAATATGACAAAACCGTCTGCGCTAGCATGTTTTTTTGGCATGTTTTACACCCAAAAAGTCATGTTTGAGCACTTTTTTTTTCGGAGTCCAAAGTGGAAAAAAAGTCATATGTTAGCCTTAGTGTTTTTTCAAACCCTGAGCTGAGACAAAAAGTCTTATAAGTCCATTTTCAAGCAAAATATGACAAAACCGTCTGCGCTAGCATGTTTTTTGGCCTGTTTTACACCCAAAAAGTCATGTTTGAGCATATTTTTTTTCGGAGTCTGAAGTGGAAAAAAAGTCATATGTTAGCCTTAGTGTTTTTTCAAACCCTGAGCTGAGACAAAAAGTCTTAAAAGTCCATTTTCAAGCAAAATATGACAAAACCGTCTGCGCTAGCATGTTTTTTGGCGTGTTTTACACCCAAAAAGTCATGTTTGAGCACTTTTTTTTTCGGAGTCCAAAGTGGAAAAAAAGTCATATGTTAGCCTTAGTGTTTTTTCAAACCCTGAGCTGAGACAAAAAGTCTTATAAGTCCATTTTCAAGCAAAATATGACAAAACCGTCTGCGCTAGCATGTTTTTTGGCCTGCTTTACACCCAAAAAGTCATGTTTGAGCATATTTTTTTTCAGAGTCCAAAGTGGAAAAAAAGTCATATGTTAGCCTTAGTGTTTTTTCAAAGCCTTAGCTGAGACAAAAAGTCTTATAAGTCCATTTTCAAGCAAAATATGACAAAACCGTCTGCGCTAGCATGTTTTTTGGCCTGTTTTACACCCAAAAAGTCATGTTTGAGCACTTTTTTTTTCGGAGTCCGAAGTGGAAAAAAAGTCATATGTTAGCCTTAGTGTTTTTTCAAACCCTGAGCTGAGACAAAAAGTCTTAAAAGTCCATTTTGAAGCAAGATATGACCAAACCGTCTGCGCCAGCATGTTTTTCGGCCTGTTTTACACCCAAAAAGTCATGTTTGAGCATAATTTTTTTCGGAGTCCGAAGTGGAAAAAAAGTCATATGTTAGCCTTAGTGTTTTTTCAAACCCTGAGCTGAGACAAAAAGTCTTATAAGTCCATTTTCAAGCAAAATATGACAAAACCGTCTGCGCTAGCATGTTTTTTGGCCTGTTTTACACCCAAAAAGTCATGTTTGAGCATATTTTTTTTCGGAGTCCGAAGTGGAAAAAAAGTCATATGTTAGCCTTAGTGTTTTTTCAAACCCTGAGCTGAGACAAAAAGTCTTTTTAGTCCATTTTGAAGCAAGATATGACAAAACCGTCTGCGCCAGCATGTTTTTCGGCCTGTTTTACACCCAAAAAGTCATGTTTGAACATATTTTTTCGGAGTCCAAAGTGGAAAAAAAGTCATATGTTAGCCTTAGTGTTTTCTCAAACCCTGAGCTGAGACAAAAAGTCTTTTAAGTCCATTTTGAAGCAAGATATGAAAAAACCGTCTGCGCTAGCATGTTTTTCGGCCTGTTTTACACCCAAAAAGTCATGTTTGAGCACTTTTTTTTTCGGAGTCCAAAGTGGAAAAAAAGTCATATGTTAGCCTTAGTGTTTTTTCAAACCCTGAGCAGAGACAAAAAGTCTTATAAGTCCATTTTGAAGCAAAATATGACAAAACCGTCTGCGCTAGCATGTTTTTTGGCCTGCTTTACACCCAAAAAGTCATGTTTGAGCATATTTTTTTTCAGAGTCCGAAGTGGAAAAAAAGTCATATGTTAGCCTTAGTGTTTTTTCAAACCCTGAGCTGAGACAAAAAGTCTTATAAGTCCATTTTGAAGCAAAATATGACAAAACCGTCTGCGCTAGCATGTTTTTTGGCCTGTTTTACACCCAAAAAGTCATGTTTGAGAATGTTTTTTTTCGGAGTCTGAAGTGGAAAAAAAGTCATATGTTAGCCTTAGTGTTTTTTCAAACCCTGAGCTGAGACAAAAAGTCTTATAAGTCCATTTAGAAGCAAGATATAACCAAACCTTCTGCGCTAGCATGTTTTTTGGCCTGTTTTACACCCAAAAAGTCATGTTTGAGCATATTTTTTTTCTGAGTCCGAAGTGGAAAAAAAGTCATATGTTAGCCTTAGTGTTTTTTCAAACCCTGAGCTGAGACAAAAAGTCTTATAAGTCCATTTTCAAGCAAAATATGACAAAACAATCTGCGCTAGCATGTTTTTCGGCCTGTTTTACACCCAAAAAGTCATGTTTGAGCATATTTTTTTTCGGAGTCCGAAGTGGAAAAAAAGTCATATGTTAGCCTTAGTGTTTTTTCAAACCCTGAGCTGAGACAAAAAGTCTTTTTAGTCCATTTTGAAGCAAGATATGACAAAACTGTCTGCGCCAGCATGTTTTTCGGCCTGTTTTACACCCAAAAAGTCATGTTTGAGCACATATTTTTTCGGAGTCCGAAGTGGAAAAAAAGTCATATGTTAGCCTTAGTGTTTTTTCAAACCCTGAGCTGAGACAAAAAGTCTTTTTAGTCCATTTTGAAGCAAGATATGACAACACCGTCTGCGCCAGCATGTTTTTCGGCCTGCTTTACACCCAAAAAGTCATGTTTGAGCACATATTTTTTCGGAGTCCAAAGTGGAAAAAAAGTCATATGTGCTGCCATGCCAGCAGGTGTCACTGTTGTATTTGTGTGTTCATTGTTATCTAGTACATAGTCACATGTTCAGTCAGAGTCACATGTTCGTTCATAGTGGCTGATCAGTGCAGGCTGATGGAGATAAAGCTAGGAGATCACCGGATTCAATCTATGTCCATCCTTCTTTGCTGCTTTATGTAGAGCATTGTTTGTAAGTATTTTAAGACTTACTTATCTAAGAGAAATTATTTATGGGTGTTTGATAATTTTACTGTTTTTGGTGAATCATATTTTTGAATGTTTATTTGTTAGCAAGCAGCATGGTTGCCATGCCTAGCCAAAGGTTACAACCTCTTGTTTGTACTGTGTGTTAACGTAGAAATGTATACTTGTTTTTTCACCAGTTTTACTCTGTCAACACTTGAAGAATACGTCAAATTAAAGAAGACATTACATCTGTCACTTGTTGAAGAGTTATCTGTCTGCATAGCTGTGTTCAAGTCGAACAGTGAGGGCAGAACAGTAAAAAAACAGTTTACGTGAACAGCAACAACTCTCAGGTGGACATACAGATCTGATTCTCAACATGTTTCACGACAAAGATGAAGAAGCCATGTCTGTTCGCTCTCATGTCTCAAAAGCATCAAAGAGCTCCAGAAAGTCATCAGCCAGTTTGGCTGCTGTTGATGCGAGAGCTAAAGCTGAGGCAGCTCGAGCAAGAGCTTTATTTGCTGAAAAGGAGATCGAAATGAGAGTAAGGCAAGCAGAGCTCAAGGTGGAGGAAACGCGCCTTGAGGCCACATTGGAAGCGCTTTATCAGCAACGTGATGCAGAAGCAGCCATTGCTGAAGCTAACGTTTACGAAGCCGCAGCCAGTGAAATGGGAGACGAACACCTGAGCAGTGGTCCCTTGGAAACTCTCCACACTTCAGAACGGGTCTGTCAGTACGTTAAAGAACAATCCATCCAACACGACAAAACAATTCTACGTCAAGACCCGAAGCCTGCTGAAGTGTCAGCATCTTTAACCTTTTTACCACCCAAAACTGAGGCTGATGCATCCGACCCTGGTGCTGAACCTTACGCTTCACTGCCTCACAAACTAGATTATGATGGTGTCTCTCAGCCATTTCAACGCCTTTCTGTGAGTCAACCACCACCATTCCCAAGACCTCAGGGTTCCCTTCAAGATAACCATATGTCTGACCTTGCCAGATTCTTAGCCAGACGTGAGTTACTTACTGGAGGTCTTACAAGGTTTAGTGACAAGCCTGGTGACTACTGGGGTTGGAAATCTTCATTTGAACATGCCATTCAAGGTCTGAATCTAACAGCTAGCGAAGAGCTCAACTTGTTGACTAAGTGGTTAGGTGATGAATCCTCTCAACACGCTAAACGCATCAGAGCAGTGCATGTTAACAACCCTTCTTATGGACTGACCAAAGTGTGGGACAGGCTAGAAGAGTGCTATGGCTCTCCGGAAGCATTAGAAAAGGCTCTGCTTGATAGGTTGGAGCAGTTCCCAAAGATTTCAAACAAAAATCCTCATTTACTACGGGAACTTGGGGACCTTTTGTCAGAGATAGATTCTGCCAAAAGCGAAGGCCACATACCAGGGTTACTTTACCTTGACACTGCACGTGGAATCCGTCCAATAGTGGATAAGCTTCCATTTAGCCTGCAGGAGAAATGGATGGTCCATGGATCACGACACAAACAAGAACATCTGGTGTCATTCCCCCCATTTTCTGTATTCACCGCCTTCATTAGAAATGAAGCTAGTATGAGAAATGACCCCAGTTTCGAGTTCCCAGCACCACCTCCCATCACAAGTACCAGAGTGGGTAGGCTTCCAGGGAAGTTTGATAAAACCAAAATGCCTGTCACAGTCCATAGCACGGAGGTGGTTCCTGCTGAACAAAAGAAAAAGGCAGAAAGGGAAATTGATGAGCCTAACAAGGAGTGCCCTATCCACAGGAAGCCCCATTCACTTAAAAGGTGCAGGGCGTTCCGGGAGAAGAGTTTGGAAGAACGCAAGGCTTATCTGAAACAGAACCACATATGTTTCCGCTGCTGTGCTTCCTGTAACCATCAGGCTAAGAACTGTAAAGTGGAAATCCATTGTGCAGAATGTGGCAGTAATTCACACCTCTCTGCTCTTCATACTGGTCCAGCACCGTGGACAGTACAAGCTATCATACAGCCCGCCAAAGATGACGGCGGGGAGCAAGAGCCAGCTTTGCCTATCACTACTTCCACATGCACGCAAGTGTGTGGAGATGATGCCGGAGGACATTCATGTGCTAAGATCTGCCTTGTCTGTGTCTACCCGAACGGTCAACGTGACAAGAGGTTCAAAGCTTACGCAATCCTAGATGATCAAAGCAATAAGTCTCTGGCCAGATCCTCTTTATTTGACATTTTCGGCATTGTCAATAACTCTTCCCCATACACTCTTAAAACTTGTGCTGGTGTCGTAGAGGTGACCGGGAGAAGAGCAAGCAATTTAATCATCGAATCAGCTGACGGTCAATCCAGTCTGCCTTTGCCCACTCTGATTGAATGCAACATGTTACCGGACAACCGTAACGAAATTCCAACCCCCAAAGCCGCTCACCATCACTCCCATCTCAGGGATATTGAATCAGAGATTCCAGAGCTTGACCCCCAGGCAGATATTCTGCTGCTATTAGGCAGGGACATTATTCAGGCCCACAAAGTGTTAGACCAGCGGAACGGGCCTCCAAATGCTCCATTCGCACAAAGGTTAGCTCTGGGGTGGGTCATTGTTGGTGACGTTTGTCTCGGCAGGGCTCATAAACCAGGGCATGTAAACGTTCTGAAGACAAACATCCTGGACAATGGACGGCCAAGCTATTTTCTTCCATGTGAAAACACGATCCAAGTGAAAGAAAGCTTCGACAGCAGAGGATATTGTCAGGTCAACTCTCCCGTGTACAGGCAGAAAGACTGGTTGACCAAGACAGATGACATGGGGAAAACAGTCTTCGAGTGCACAAGTGCAGATGAAAAATCTGCCCTCTCAATCGAAGAACTCACCTTCCTACAGATGATGGAGAAGGAAGTCTTCCAAGATGAAGCAAACAGCTGGGTAGCTCCATTGCCTTTTCGCTCCCCAAGACCGTGCCTTCCAAACAACAAACAGCAAGCCATCCAGCGTCTCACCTCAGTTTGCCGCACACTGAAAAAACACCCACAGATGAGACAACATTTTGTCGACTTTATGCAGAACATATTTGACAATGAACACGCAGAACTGGCACCACCGCTTAGGGAACAAGAGGAGTGCTGGTACCTCCCGTTCTTTGGTGTGTATCACCCGCACAAGCCAGACCAAATTAGGGTGGTCTTCGATTCCAGTGCACGGCACCATGGGGTGTCGTTGAATGATGTTCTTCTTACAGGTCCCAACCTCAACAACAGCGTGCTGGGAGTGCTCATGCGGTTCCGTCATGAGCAAGTTGCAGTTACTGCTGACATCAAGCAGATGTTCCATTGTTTTCTGGTCCGAGAAGATCACAGGAACTTTTTGCGTTTCCTATGGCACCAAAACAATGACATGGAAGAACCCATTGTGGAGTATCGTATGAGAGTTCACGTTTTTGGGAACAGCCCTTCACCTGCCGTTGCAATCTATGGGCTCAGGAGGGCATCCCAAGACCCAGAGACTGATGACTACAGGGTAAGAGACTTTGTGGAACGTCATTTCTACGTCGATGACGGTCTCATCTCATTTTCTTCAGTTGAAGAGGCGATCAAAGTTCTGAAGAGGACCCAGGAAACACTTGCCTTATCCAACTTAAGGCTGCACAAGATTGTTTCCAATAGCATAAGCGTAATGGAAGCATTTCCCAAAGAAGACCTTGCAAATGGCCTGAAGGACCTCAATCTTGGGGTGGATTTACCACCACTGCAAAGAAGTCTGGGACTACACTGGGACGTTGTCACAGATGAGTTTACCTTCCAGGTGTCCACTACAGAAAAGCCTGACACTCGCAGGGGAGTTCTGTCGACTATAAACAGTTTGTATGACCCTCTTGGGTTTGCAGCTCCAGTCCTTGTTCGAGGAAGGGCACTATTAAGGGAGTTCACAGCAGAGACCCGTGATTGGGACGACCCACTCACCAAAAGTGAGCTGCAAGACTGGCATGAGTGGAAGGATTCTCTCAAGGATCTGGAGCATGTCAAAATCTCAAGGACATTCACGTCTATCTCTCTTGGGGATGCTGCTCGCAGGGAGCTTTGTATTTTCTGCGACGCCTCGACACAGGCCATTGCAGCTGTAGCCTACATTAAAGTTACAGATGCAGAGGGCTACAGTGAAATCGGATTTGTGTTTGGCAAGACTAAGCTTGCTCCGCAACAATCCCAAACAATCCCAAGGCTTGAACTTTGTGCAGCCGTGCTAGCGGTGGAAACGGCCGACATGATTGTCGAAGAGATAGGCGTCCATTGCCATTCTATACAGTTCTTCACTGACAGTAGAGTCGTCCTTGGTTACATTTGGAACGAATCCCGGAGATTCTACGTGTATGTGAGTAACCGAGTGCAGAGGATCAGAAAGTCATCTTCACCACGGCAATGGAACTACGTTCCTACAGACCTAAACCCAGCAGACCAGGCATCGAGGTCGATCCCTGCAAAAACCTTATCTACTAGCACTTGGCTGAAAGGGCCAGACTTCCTGCTCAAGCCAACACATGGCCAATCAAAAAATAAGGATGTCTTCAATCTCGTCAAACCTGACACAGACCCAGAGATCCGCCCTGCAGCGATAACTTGCGCAACGCAGGTTGTGGAATCCCTATTGGATCCAAGACGCTTTGAGTCATTCTCCTCCTGGAGATCGCTCACAAGAACTATATCGAGGCTGGTCCACGTCGCTCGCTCTTTCAAGCAAGATAAGCCTAGAGGTGACTGTCGAGGCTGGCATACATGCAGGAGCCACAGCCCAGAGGACCTTCTCAGGGCTAAGAACGTTATTGTTCGCAGTCTTCAATACAAGGCCTTCCCTGAAGCCTTCGCAGCCATACAAGCTGGGAAAGAAGTCCCAAAACAGAGCCAGCTCAGTAAGTTGTCACCCTACGAAGACGAAGCAGGCTGTCTCAGAGTTGGAGGTCGTTTGTCGCAGGCAGACATGGAAAGTGATGAAAGGCATCCACTTATCATTCCTCGCGGCCACCATGTGACAACCCTCCTCATACGACATTACCACCAGCAAGTCCAGCATCAAGGGCGCCATTTCACAGAAGGTGCAGTGAGGTCTGCCGGCCTGTGGCTTATTGGTGGAAAGCAGAGTATCAGTACCATCATTCGCAACTGTGTGACCTGCCGTAAACTTAGATGGGGTACGGAAACACAGAAGATGGCTGACCTACCTCTAGACCGTCTGAGCTCTGATCCCCCTTTCTCCTATGTAGGAGTGGATGTGTTCGGGCCTTGGACGATAGTTTCTCGTCGCACTCGGGGAGGATTTGCCAGCAGCAAACGGTGGGCAGTTATTTTCAGCTGTATGAGTACTAGGGCCATACACATTGAAATATTGGAGTCTATGGAGTCTTCAAGCTTCATTAACGCACTGCGGCGATTCTTCTCCATTCGTGGCTCAGTCAAGCAGTTTAGGTCAGACTGTGGGACGAACTTCTTGGGTGCATGTAAAGAGCTTGGTATTGACTCAAGACACTGCAACAACCAGGAAATACAGGAGCTCTTAAGCAACAGTGGATGCACTTGGGTGTTCAACCCACCTCATGCCTCCCATATGGGAGGGAGTTGGGAACGCATGATTGGCGTGAGCAAAAGGATCCTGGATTCCATGCTCATGGGCATCCAACCCCGGGGGCTGACACATGAAGTGTTAACCACTTTCCTGGCTGAGGTGACCGCAATTGTCAACTCACGTCCTCTTATTCCTGTGTCCACGGACCCGAGCTTTCCGCTCATCCTGACCCCAGCTACTCTCCTTACCCAAAAGGTCGGGGTTCCCCCCATACCCCCAGGGATCTTTGACGAGAGTGACATGTACAAGCGACAGTGGAAGCAGGTGCAACATCTTTCCAACGTCTTCTGGCATCGTTGGAAAACCCAGTACCTCTCTACACTGCAGGAACGCAAAAAGTGGCAGTCGGCTGGGCCTAATCTACAGGAAGGGGACCTTGTCTTGTTGAAGGACAGTCAGGTCAAGAGGAACCACTGGCCTATGGGTGTGGTGGTAAAGACCTTCCCAAGTCGTGATGGTCGGGTGAGGAAGGTGGAAGTCAAGATATCCTCTGGAGGGACGTGCAAGACTTTCTTGAGACCCGTCACTACAACTGTGCTTCTCCTGTCAAATACTATTCAGAAAGCTAGTACCTAGGATGTGGGGTTCTGACGTCTCTTAGCCGTCAGGCGGGGAGTGTGCTGCCATGCCAGCAGGTGTCACTGTTGTATTTGTGTGTTCATTGTTATCTAGTACATAGTCACATGTTCAGTCAGAGTCACATGTTCGTTCATAGTGGCTGATCAGTGCAGGCTGATGGAGATAAAGCTAGGAGATCACCGGATTCAATCTATGTCCATCCTTCTTTGCTGCTTTATGTAGAGCATTGTTTGTAAGTATTTTAAGACTTACTTATCTAAGAGAAATTATTTATGGGTGTTTGATAATTTTACTGTTTTTGGTGAATCATATTTTTGAATGTTTATTTGTTAGCAAGCAGCATGGTTGCCATGCCTAGCCAAAGGTTACAACCTCTTGTTTGTACTGTGTGTTAACGTAGAAATGTATACTTGTTTTTTCACCAGTTTTACTCTGTCAACACTTGAAGAATACGTCAAATTAAAGAAGACATTACATCTGTCACTTGTTGAAGAGTTATCTGTCTGCATAGCTGTGTTCAAGTCGAACAGTGAGGGCAGAACATCATATGTTAGCCTTAGTGTTTTTTCAAAGCCTTAGCTGAGACAAAAAGTCTTATAAGTCCATTTTCAAGCAAAATATGACAAAACCGTCTGCGCCAGCATGTTTTTCGGCCTGCTTTACACCCAAAAAGTCATGTTTGAGCACATATTTTTTCGGAGTCCAAAGTGGAAAAAAAGTCATATGTTAGCCTTAGTGTTTTTTCAAACCCTGAGCTGAGACAAAAAGTCTTATAAGTCCATTTTCAAGCAAAATATGACAAAACCATCTGTGCAATCATGTTTTTCGGCCTGTTTTACACCCAAAAAGTCATGTTTGAGCATATTTTTTTTCGGAGTCCGAAGTGGAAAAAAAGTCATATGTTAGCCTTAGTGTTTTTTCAAACCCTGAGCTGAGACAAAAAGTCTTATAAGTCCATTTTGAAGCAAAATATGACAAAACCGTCTGCGCTAGCATGTTTTTTGGCCTGTTTTACACCCAAAAAGTCATGTTTGAGCATGTTTTTTTTCGGAGTCTGAAGTGGAAAAAAAGTCATATGTTAGCCTTAGTGTTTTTTCAAACCCTGAGCTGAGACAAAAAGTCTTATAAGTCCATTTTGAAGCAAAATATGACAAAACCGTCTGCGCTAGCATGTTTTTTGGCCTGTTTTACACCCAAAAAGTCATGTTTGAGCATGTTTTTTTTCGGAGTCTGAAGTGGAAAAAAAGTCATATGTTAGCCTTAGTGTTTTTTCAAACCCTGAGCTGAGACAAAAAGTCTTATAAGTCCATTTAGAAGCAAAATATGACAAAACCATCTGTGCAATCATGTTTTTCGGCCTGTTTTACACCCAAAAAGTCATGTTTGAGCATATTTTTTTTCGGAGTCCGAAGTGGAAAAAAAGTCATATGTTAGCCTTGGTGTTTTTTCAAACCCTGAGCTGAGACAAAAAGTCTTATAAGTCCATTTTGAAGCAAAATATGACAAAACCATCTGTGCAATCATGTTTTTCGGCCTGTTTTACACCCAAAAAGTCATGTTTGAGCATATTTTTTTTCGGAGTCCGAAGTGGAAAAAAAGTCATATGTTAGCCTTAGTGTTTTTTCAAACCCTGAGCTGAGACAAAAAGTCTTATAAGTCCATTTTCAAGCAAAATATGACAAAACCATCTGTGCAATCATGTTTTTCGGCCTGTTTTACACCCAAAAAGTCATGTTTGAGCATATTTTTTTTCGGAGTCCGAAGTGGAAAAACAGTCATATGTTAGCCTTAGTGTTTTTTCAAACCCTGAGCTGAGACAAAAAGTCTTATAAGTCCATTTTGAAGCAAAATATGACAAAACCGTCTGCGCTAGCATGTTTTTTGGCCTGTTTTACACCCAAAAAGTCATGTTTGAGCATATTTTTTTTCGGAGTCTGAAGTGGAAAAAAAGTCATATGTTAGCCTTAGTGTTTTTTCAAACCCTGAGCTGAGACAAAAAGTCTTATAAGTCCATTTTCAAGCAAAATATGACAAAACCGTCTGCGCTAGCATGTTTTTTGGCCTGTTTTACACCCAAAAAGTCATGTTTGAGCATGTTTTTTTTCGGAGTCTGAAGTGGAAAAAAAGTCATATGTTAGCCTTAGTGTTTTTTCAAACCCTGAGCAGAGACAAAAAGTCTTATAAGTCCATTTAGAAGCAAGATATAACCAAACCTTCTGCGCTAGCATGTTTTTTGGCCTGTTTTACACCCAAAAAGTCATGTTTGAGCATATTTTTTTTCGGAGTCCGAAGTGGAAAAAAAGTCATATGTTAGCCTTAGTGTTTTTTCAAACCCTGAGCTGAGACAAAAAGTCTTATAAGTCCATTTTCAAGCAAAATATGACAAAACCATCTGTGCAATCATGTTTTTCGGCCTGTTTTACACCCAAAAAGTCATGTTTGAGCATATTTTTTTTCGGAGTCCGAAGTGGAAAAAAAGTCATATGTTAGCCTTAGTGTTTTTTCAAACCCTGAGCTGAGACAGAAAGTCTTATAAGTCCATTTTCAAGCAAAATATGACAAAACCATCTGTGCAATCATGTTTTTCGGCCTGTTTTACACCCAAAAAGTCATGTTTGAGCATATTTTTTTCAGAGTCCGAAGTGGAAAAAAAGTCATATGTTAGCCTTAGTGTTTTTTCAAACCCTGAGCTGAGACAAAAAGTCTTATAAGTCCAGTTTCAAGCAAAATATGACAAAACCGTCTGCGCTAGCATGTTTTTTGGCCTGTTTTACACCCAAAAAGTCATGTTTGAGCATATTTTTTTTGGAGTCCGAAGTGGAAAAACAGTCATATGTTAGCCTTAGTGTTTTCTCAAACCCTGAGCTGAGACAAAAAGTCTTATAAGTCCATTTTCAAGCAAAATATGACAAAACCGTCTGCGCTAGCATGTTTTTTGGCCTGCTTTACACCCAAAAAGTCATGTTTGAGCATATTTTTTTTCGGAGTCCGAAGTGGAAAAAAAGTCATATGTTAGCCTTAGTGTTTTTTCAAGCCCTGAGCTGAGACAAAAAGTCTTATAAGTCCATTTTCAAGCAAAATATGACAAAACCGTCTGCGCTAGCATGTTTTTTGGCCTGTTTTACACCCAAAAAGTCATGTTTGAGCATGTTTTTTTTCGGAGTCTGAAGTGGAAAAAAAGTCATATGTTAGCCTTAGTGTTTTTTCAAACCCTGAGCTGAGACAAAAAGTCTTATAAGTCCATTTTGAAGCAAAATATGACAAAACCCTCTGTGCAATCATGTTTTTCGGCCTGTTTTACACCCAAAAAGTCATGTTTGAGCATGTTTTTTTTCGGAGTCTGAAGTGGAAAAAAAGTCATATGTTAGCCTTAGTGTTTTTTCAAACCCTGAGCAGAGACAAAAAGTCTTATAAGTCCATTTAGAAGCAAAATATGACAAAACCATCTGTGCAATCATGTTTTTCGGCCTGTTTTACACCCAAAAAGTCATGTTTGAGCATGTTTTTTTCGGAGTCCGAAGTGGAAAAAAAGTCATACGTTAGCCTTAGTGTTTTTTCAAACCCTGAGCTGAGACAAAAAGTCTTATAAGTCCATTTAGAAGCAAGATATAACCAAACCTTCTGCGCTAGCATGTTTTTTGGCCTGTTTTACACCCAAAAAGTCATGTTTGAGCACTTTTTTTTTCGGAGTCCGAAGTGGAAAAAAAGTCATATGTTAGCCTTAGTGTTTTTTCAAACCCTGAGCTGAGACAAAAAGTCTTTTTAGTCCATTTTGAAGCAAGATATGACAAAACCGTCTGCGCCAGCATGTTTTTCGGCCTGCTTTACACCCAAAAAGTCATGTTTGAGCACATATTTTTTCGGAGTCCAAAGTGGAAAAAAAGTCATACGTTAGCCTTAGTGTTTTTTCAAACCCTGAGCTGAGACAAAAAGTCTTATAAGTCCATTTTGAAGCAAAATATGACAAAACCGTCTGCGCTAGCATGTTTTTTGGCCTGTTTTACACCCAAAAAGTCATGTTTGAGCATGTTTTTTTTCGGAGTCTGAAGTGGAAAAAAAGTCATATGTTAGCCTTAGTGTTTTTTCAAACCCTGAGCTGAGACAAAAAGTCTTATAAGTCCATTTTCAAGCAAAATATGACAAAACCGTCTGCGCTAGCATGTTTTTTGGCCTGTTTTACACCCAAAAAGTCATGTTTGAGCATGTTTTTTTTCGGAGTCTGAAGTGGAAAAAAAGTCATATGTTAGCCTTAGTGTTTTCTCAAACCCTGAGCTGAGACAAAAAGTCTTATAAGTCCATTTTCAAGCAAAATATGACAAAACCGTCTGCGCTAGCATGTTTTTTGGCCTGTTTTACACCCAAAAAGTCATGTTTGAGCATGTTTTTTTTCGGAGTCTGAAGTGGAAAAAAAGTCATATGTTAGCCTTAGTGTTTTTTCAAACCCTGAGCTGAGACAAAAAGTCTTATAAGTCCATTTTGAAGCAAAATATGACAAAACCATCTGTGCAATCATGTTTTTTGGCCTGTTTTACACCCAAAAAGTCATGTTTGAGCATATTTTTTTTCGGAGTCCGAAGTGGAAAAAAAGTCATATGTTAGCCTTAGTGTTTTTTCAAACCCTGAGCTGAGACAAAAAGTCTTATAAGTCCATTTTCAAGCAAAATATGACAAAACCATCTGTGCAATCATGTTTTTCGGCCTGTTTTACACCCAAAAAGTCATGTTTGAGCATATTTTTTTCAGAGTCCGAAGTGGAAAAAAAGTCATATGTTAGCCTTAGTGTTTTTTCAAACCCTGAGCTGAGACAAAAAGTCTTATAAGTCCATTTTCAAGCAAAATATGACAAAACCGTCTGCGCTAGCATGTTTTTTGGCCTGTTTTACACCCAAAAAGTCATGTTTGAGCATATTTTTTTCGGAGTCCGAAGTGGAAAAACAGTCATATGTTAGCCTTAGTGTTTTCTCAAACCCTGAGCTGAGACAAAAAGTCTTATAAGTCCATTTTCAAGCAAAATATGACAAAACTGTCTGCGCTAGCATGTTTTTTGGCCTGCTTTACACCCAAAAAGTCATGTTTGAGCATATTTTTTTTCGGAGTCCGAAGTGGAAAAAAAGTCATATGTTAGCCTTAGTGTTTTTTCAAACCCTGAGCTGAGACAAAAAGTCTTATAAGTCCATTTTGAAGCAAAATATGACAAAACCGTCTGCGCTAGCATGTTTTTTGGCCTGTTTTACACCCAAAAAGTCATGTTTGAGCATATATTTTTTTCGGAGTCCAAAGTGGAAAAAAAGTCATATGTTAGCCTTAGTGTTTTTTCAAACCCTGAGCTGAGGCAAAAAGTCTTTTAAGTCCATTTTGAAGCAAAATATGACAAAACCATCTGCGCTAGCATGTTTTTTGGCCTGTTTTACACCCTGAAAACCCTTTTTTGCTAGCCTGTTTTAAGGTCCTGAGGCAGCCTGATGTATCAATCAACACATTTTTAACACACTGAAATACTAAACTTGGAAGATCCTCCTCCATTTGGTCAAGGACAGTAAGGTGATATGAAATACCCAATAGTTTTGAGTGTCATGAGGATCTCTTATCTGCTAGAGATGAACATGAGACACAGTGACCTCAATCTTTTGATACTTCCTATCACCTCTGAAATTTGATGTGGAAAATTACGCCAAATACCAATGAAACACGTTCCAGCTAAAACTGAACCTGAAGATCGTGAAATTCCCTCAGTGATGTATCTAATTCAACAAATCAAACACAGTATTTGACATCAAAAATTCTGCTGTTGTCTCGGAAAACAACAGAGACATAAAAATGAGGCATCTTTCAGAGGTCACAGTATTATTTATTCTTTTTGATAAAACAATTCCACTTTTTCTCAAATAAACACCTTAAAATTAAATATTCTAACTAGCACATGCTATGGCTTCTCTTATAGACGTATGGTTTTAAGGCCACTTCATTTATTTCTTTAGGGACAAACCTGCAGAATCCAAACTTAGTGGTGCTTTAACCTCATTGGTCAGTTAACAAACTGTTTTTATGTTTGTCAAGAACCAGATAAAATACTAAAATAAGTTAATGTGGCTTTAATTTCCCTCTCTGTCACCCTACAGTATACACAGTATACAGCAGCACCATAACTCAGTAGATGATGTCCTATGACTGACTGGTTCACATTCAGGCAGACGGATGGCATCAACGGCGCCCTCTAGGGCGAGCTTTTGGC
Source organism: Cetoscarus ocellatus (assembly GCA_037902135.1). NCBI lineage: Eukaryota > Metazoa > Chordata > Actinopteri > Labriformes > Labridae > Cetoscarus > Cetoscarus ocellatus. Next base: position 158,332 of record JBAMNC010001708.1, on the reverse strand, counting down.
AAGTGCAATCATCAACTTGGAGGAGAAAAACAGGATGTTAATGCTGTTTTTAGACAAAAAGCCAAAGGAGTTACTGCACAAGTCCTTAGTGTGACAGAAAATCTTCAGAGGCACAAAAATCCCATCAGAGCAAGGGGAGGTCAATTTAAACTTTGTCAGGAATTCACAGTTGTCTCAAAAATCAGTGCCAGAGCATCAAGTTTTCCAGAACCTTCCTGCAGGCAAACGTGGCACTAATACGAAACCACAACGCAACGTCTTCACCTTAAAAGTCTTTGTGCAACACGTCAGGCGATTCACAAGCGAGCGCGCCGTCGTTACGGGCCTCGTTATAAACCGTTCCGTCTTGGTCCTCATGGCGGCGCTCGCTCAGGTTGAGGGTCTGATCTTCGTCACGGCGTCGACTCTGATGGAGGGGTTTCTGCTAAGTTGGTTTTGGATCTGTGACAAAGAGAGAGTATGGTCAGGAATCACAGGAAGAGTCCAAAAAAACCCAGACATGTCCACAAGGAGGGGGGTATTTTAAAAAATTAGGTTGTTTCTCCCACACGAAAACATCGTTTTAGGTTACAGAAAAAGCAGATTTTGGAAAACTCCATCCAAGGTGAAGATTTTTGGATGTCTCCGCGGACGTTCAAAACCAGAGACAAAGAGACTAAAAATAAGAATTTATGGTAGAGACAAACCCATAAATCTGTCCTCCTCACATTTGTCTCTGCTGAAAATAGATTCAATCAATCAATCTTTATTTGTATAGCACCAGATTTGTTGAATATAAATTTATTAGAATTTCTGGAGGGGGACATTTCATCACAGCTTTTTAGTCTACTGTTTTTATTCTTATATATATTTGTAACTGATTTTCTTTTTCCTTATAAAATCAGTTACCAAATTATGAAATATGGGAGCATTCTGTTTGAGGGGTACGATCTGTGTCCATCTGTACATGTATGCAATAGTCACTGCTTATTGTTATCCCCTTCTTTTCCTTATAAGCCATGATGAGAAACAGTCCAAACCAGCAAAATGTACCACTAGTATTTGAAATTTCTTCAGATACCTTTTTGTACTTGTTGTTGTGCCTTGTTCTGTTTCGTCTTTGTATTGTAATCGAAAAAGACAATAAAAACATTGGGCAAAAAAAGGGAAGCTTTGGAGATGTGGCATCTCGTTTTCAGGGGGGTCCTCATGTCTATATGGCTGTAAAAATAGTTACCATGGATGCATAATTAATTACAACCATGGATAGAGAGATCACTCTATTATTAACATTAATATCTGTAATGATTATAATCTGGTGTTGATTAATATAGCAGCATCTAGCACATGGAGTTAAGCAGGTGAACAGCAGCAGGTCATCCATGACTGTTTGTCAAGGTCATACAAACATATGTGTGCTGTTTGAAGGAGCTTCAATGTATTTAATTTTGTTGATCCCTCTAAAGTTGATATCAGGGGCTGTAATGATCATGGAATTGGGCTAAAGGAAAGGCTTTAGGCAGCAGGCCGCCTACAATAACGATCCCAGGCGACCTACAAGACAAGAACCTACATGCAGACACTGACTTCCTGTCCCTCCTTCACTATGATGTTGGATTAAAAACACTCGATACAAACACTACTGATGTTTCAGACAAGACGCGGTGTTATGGCTTCATAAGTGACTGTGTTGGCTGGTGACCCATGGCTTGTTTGCTCTATGTTTTGGACGTGGTTATAACAGTTGTTAAAACCAACAAGAGAACCCATGAAACTTTTTAGTAACAGGATTTTATCAATATAAATCAGATGTGTCTCTAATTGGAATAAAAAAAAAGAAATGTTTACTGTTATCACCAGCTAACACAGACACTAGTTCAACCATAACACTAGCCAGACATGGTGGAAGAACAGATATGAAAATAAAACAGCTTTACGGGGGGAAACCTCAGATTTAAAAATACCCGTCCCCGTGTGGACACAGCCTTAGGCATGTCAAACATCAGACCTGTTGTGGGTCAGGTGACTCCTGACGAGGTGTCCAGCAGCTAAAGCAGCCATCAGGGAGAGCTCTCCTGCCAGGACCGTCCCACAGACGATGCGAGCCAGCTGACGGGCGTTTTCACCGGGGTGGCCTGAACTCGTACCCTGAACACCGAGCATCTGGAACAAGCAACGCATAAGTTATTATGGTTATTATCACAGAAACAAAAGAGGCTAAATTGTTTCTCTGTGAGGACGCTGCTCTGTCACCACATCGTTAAACTTTAAAGGGATACACCCACACTTTTGTTGTTTTCATGTCTTGTCTCACTCCTGAGTAAATGACAAGCAGATAGACACCATTCGTCAGACTGTGTGTGCAGTAACAAGGGAGAGACGAGCAGGGCACACCCACCGCTAAATAGCTTAGCTCAAACACTGGAAGTCATGCAAAAAGTCTGGATGCAAAAAAACACCCCCAAAATTTCCAAAAAATAAAATTAAAAAAAAAAAACACACAAATGATTTCGCTTCCTACTTCACAGGATAATATGGGGTCCATGTTTCAATCATCAAGGTACATTTCATCTGGAGCCGATCCAGACTGATGTCACAAAAAACATTGAACTTTATAATGGAAAATCCCATTGACGACATTCAATAATTCATATAAAATACTAAATAATGTTTCAAAAACTTGTGTTCATACAGGATAACAACCTCCATGTCTGTGCTGAGTTTGATCCAGATCCTGGCACAATTCTTGATCTGGTGATCGAGGATTGTATCTTTTAAAGAAGCTTGCCTACCGCTAACTAGCTTAGCTCAAACACTTGGAGTCAACGGGTAGTGTTAGCCTGCCTCTGCCTACAGTCACCAGATAAACTATTTAACAGTCCTGTGTGCTTGTTGTGACTTGTTTTTTTCATGTTGTGTTATCTATTTTCAGGCCAAGATTTGTTCTCTATGTAATTTTCAAAAGAAATACAAATAAAACTAAACCGCAGGTTGCACGCCCAAACCACCACAGATGTGCTTGTAAGTAGGTCAGCAACCAGTACCTGCAGACAGGCCTGCTGGGGGGACAGGTTGGTGCCCCCTCCCACGGTCCCCAGCTCGATGGAGGGCATGGTGCAGCTGATGTAAAGGTCTTCTCCCTCTGGACCAGCCGGCTCCATCTGAGTGATGCAGTTAGAGCTGCTTACCGTCTGAGCGGGGTCCTGAAACAAAAAAAGAGGTCTTTGTCTTAGCCAGCAGAGAATCAGGACCAGGTTTGGGCGATGCAGTGTCACAGAGTGGGACAGTTCAGGTCTGTTATTTAGTTTACTTCTGAGATACTGACACCCCACGAGCAGGCAGGCATCTGTGTCACCAAACACAAGATTTTCTGATTAAAAATAATGTTTCTATAAAATGGCGGTGACGTTACCTGTCCACAGGCGATGTAGATGGCCGTTACAATGTTTGCAGCGTGAGCGTTGAAGCCCCCGATGCTGCCCGCCATGGCCGAGCCCACCAGGTTCTTGTTGATGTTGAGCTCGATCAGAGAGACGGCGCTGCTTTTCAACACCTGTGAGCACAAAGGAGTTCTTTGAGATGTATACGGCATATTTAAATACAGTGCCCAGCATAAATGAGTACACCCCCGATAAAAGTCATGTATTACTTCATGTCCAAACAAACAAAAGACGATTTCCAAAGTTTTGACAAGCTGAGTTTAACATAACATATTTTTTTTACCATAAGATGAAAATAAGGGTAATATCATAACTAAATTTAGCCTTGCTCCCACCTCTTTTATAGGGGTGTACTCATTTTTGCATCCAGATCCTAAATTGAGAAAAATACCTTTATGAGTGCAACTTAAAAAATCTTCTTTGCAATCAATGGCCCACGTTTGGGGGAGTATTTTGTGGTACAGTATGCCATAGGAAATGTTGATTTTGAAAGGAAACTAAAGGCTTTCTGACAAATCTGAAGGGGTGTACTCATTTATGCTGAGCACTGTATAAATGAAACATGAAAAACTGACTCTTCAAAATGGCAGTCTCTGCCATTTTTGCACAAATGCATTTCTAGGCATGTATTTGTTTTTTTTTTTAACAAGATTAAATCCTGACAAAAGAGTTCTATGTTAATATAATGTGAAAACAGTGCAGCTTTCAGAGTTTATGTAGACAAGCCTGCTTGTGTCCCAACTATATAACGAGCATTTTATAAAAAAAATTACAGCAAGAAATTCAATCATAAAAGGAAAATTCACTTTAGTTTAGAGAAATATTTAAGTTTTGTGGGAAAATAAAATTAGGGATTTTGTTTTTAGATCATATCGCCCAGCCCTAGTCAGAATCAAACAGCCATGTTAAAAACTGACCCAAATCATACATGTATGATGGGATCATTTGGGTGATGCTCCCCTGAAATTTGCAATGACAGAAAATTAAATGACCCAATTAAAAATGGGTATCGATCACTATCTGATGATATTTGTTAAAAAAACAAACAAACAAAACATTGATCGGTTGTATAATCTTGAATAAATAATGTTGTATTGTAGGGATGTTTTCTTGGCAATATTAAATAATTACAATCGTTGCATTATGTAACCAAATTAAACTTCATAAACTTGTTTCCTTTTATTTATTAACAAACAGGTGATCAGTGATCAGTAATATAAAGCTTGTATTATATACAGGTGAAACTGGTGTATCAAAATAAAATGCAGATATCAGTCATTACGGCCACAACAACTGCCACTATCAAACTTTTCTCAGGACCTGAACTTATCCAAAATTTGCCTCCATTCATTTTGTTTGACATACTTTTGTAAAGTGCAGGAAAAGACCCTAATGGCGATGTCCCCTTTAACCTTCTCTGTCATGAGGTTAAGATCATCCAAAAATGGACTTTAAGGTCCATATTTTCTACGAACAGATATAATCATCTTTCACAAACTTTTCAACAACTTTGCTAAATTTGAATCGCTCCCTAAATAAACTCTGATCTCTAACTGTTTGAGGGTGAAGGTGCCTCTACCTCTCTGACCACCTTGGCCGGGATGGTGGCCTCACACACAACAGACTTCCCTCGGCCCAGGATCCAGTTGATGGCGGCAGACTTCTTGTCGGTGCAGTAGTTTCCGCTGACGGCCAGCACTTCGGTGTCAGGAAACTGCTGCTTCAGTCTGTGCAGAGCCTGCTCCGTACCCTGAGAATAAAGTAAGGTACACATGAAGATTATTGGGCTGTTTTTGTCCCAACCAAGCATGGCAAACCCCAGATTATTTTAAGTCTTGTGAGATTATCCTTTAACAGGGTTTCTGCAGAAATCAGCCAGTCAAATTTAATGCTTTTTAATGCCATTTTATTGCTATACTGTAAAAATTTTAATGTCATGACCGTGAACTCAAGAAAAATTACACAGGTTTGTTTTTGTAAAAGATTATTTTTATATGAAAACTTTCCCTATAAATATCTCATTTTAAACACAGAACTTATGGATCTGAGAGAAAACTTATATTACTGCATGTATACACAGATATACAAATTTGTTCAATCACAATTCATAATTCTATATTATTATGATCATAAATTATTAAATACTTTTCTTGAAAGCTACAGAAAGTATTTTTAGTGCCACTGAGAATCAAATTTAATGATTTTTAATGCTAGTTAAGGCATTAATTTTTGCGAAATCATGTTAATGGCTATTAATGCTTCTTAACGCCCCGCAGAAACCCTGTATAAGATTGTCCTGTGACTCCCAAGTTATGATTCTGTGAATTGTGACATGAATGTAGCCAGCGAGCTGACTGAGAAACAAGGAAGCAGGTGTAAATAAAAACAAGCATGGGCGGTTGTTGCTATGTTTCTTTTTGTTGGATCATGTTTGATCAGATTTCTGTCTTGGAGGACTAGATTCTAGATCGGTGGTGGGACAGAATGGTTATGTGTGTGGTGTGCTGTGTTGAGATCATCTGAGCACACCACACACAGTACGAACTGGTCAATGTCTGATTTTTTTGTCTTCATGTGTGGGGTCTCTAACAGATAACACATCTTTTCAGATGTAGAAAATACTTATAAGTGGACCCCAATTCAGAACTTACAGTTACAGAAGAACAGGAAGCTTCTTGAGAGGCACAGAGTAAGACGAGAGGAATAAATTGTTAACAGAGTGACTCTGATTTATACCTTGGAGAGCATGTTCATGCCCATGGCGTCTCCTGTCTGGGACTGGAAGCGGATGTACAAGTTTCTCCCAGCTAAACCCACCAACAGCTTCTCCAGACGAGCAAACCTGGCGAGGACAAGTCTTTTTTAATATCTATATTTTTCCTAAAAATGCTGAAAAAACACTGAACAGATGGAGCAGGCCTCCAGAGCTCGGATGGGTATTTAAAGATCTGTTTCTGTCTCCAGGAGACTCTTCTAGTTATTTCAGTTTTTCATGGTGCTCCCTCTCACCTGCTGGTCTCATCAAAAGCTTCTTTAATCAGACTGAATCCATCTGAGGTCTCCAGCCAGACTTTGACCTCCGCAGCCCGGCACGCTGAGGGCAGCCTCACCACAGGACCCCTGGTCATGCTGTCGGCGAGGATCCTGCTGCGACAGCCTCCACTCAGCTGAGCAGAAACAACAGAGTCAGTTAGAGGATGGATTTATACTGGATCACAGAACCATCCATTTAACATAAATTCATGCTTTTATCAATCAATCAATCAAACTTTATTTATAAAGCACTTGTCATACATAAAATGTAGCACAAAGTGCTAAACATTCAAGTACACAAGCAGATAAGAGCCAAGGGAAAATAATAATTAAAATACAACAATAAAATAATAAAAAATACGAAAACCCCACCCACCCAGCCCACAATTAACACAGACAGCCACTCGCGCACAAACACATCCGAGCACAAACATATTACCAAGCACACACACACACACACACACACACATCAACATTATACCTCTCCAGATAATATTCATTACAGATACTAATGTTAATATTAGACTGATCTCTCTGTCCATGGCTGTATTGATTACTTATCCATAACAACCATCTTTAGTGTCATGTAGACATGAGGTCACTCTTGAAAATGAGATGCCACATCTGAAGGATCTCATCTTTAATAAATTTCTATTTAACAAATATGGTGCTAAACAGATGAAGATTGATTAAGTCTATATTCAGCAGAGACAAATGTGATTTTAGCCCCTTTGTCTCTGCCTGGACGGACACATCTCTGAATGTATGTAAATATATTTATTATATGTATTTGTATATATGTTTATCTATAAAATGAAGAGTGTGGCTTCAGCCTGTTCTATTGTAAAGTACCTTGAAATAACACTTGTTATGAACTGCTGTATACAAATAAAGACTGATTGATTGAAACTTGATGCTAAACAAAAAAACACTGCAGTCTTCTGCTTATAACCATCATGGAGATAAAGATGGAGATGTCCGTCACTTACAGAGAGTGCTCGACATCCTCTGTTGGTGCTGGCTACCAGACACCCCTCTGTGGTTGCCATGGGAACATGAAACTGCCTCTCGTCCAGCAGGAGAGGACCGGCAACCCCGACTGGCACTGGCATGTAACCGATGACGTTCTCACAGCAGGTACCCATGACCTATGAGAAGACATCATGTGTGAAACACTGAATGAAAGCGGCAACACGAGCACACGTCTTTGTTTTGGAAAATTCCAGGATAATTTATGTCATTTAAAACCCTCTAAAGGGGGTTTGATAACATAGTGTGGCAAAGTGGATAATTCCCTCTTTTGATTTGATTTTGATTCTGAAGGTGACGTTTCAATTAAGGATTGATTTTAGATTCAGACTGATTCATGATTCTCTCTCTGCAACAAAGAGAGCTTTTATCAACATTTAATACCAACTGATGTGTGCTTGACATCGACAGCTAGCTCAGAAAAATGGTTTTAAGCCTTCAAAGGATTAGAAGGATTAATTATTAAGTAAAATGATAACTGTATATAATCCAGCTTTTATATTTAAAAATTGGGTTTCATTACCCGTTTCCTGAATCTAAAACCTTTGTTGTCTACATTCTGACATCAGTCATTTAACATTTCTAACATACGGGCACAAAGATTTTCTAAACTCCTCAAACAAATGACTTCAGCTGGTGGAGCAGGCTGTGAGCGCTCCTTTGACAAGTTTTTACGGTTGATGCTGCTGAGCATGTACAGCTGTGTCAAGGTCAAATTCAAGCACTTTTAACCACTTCTTTAAGAAATTACTTTTTTATTACCATACATTTAAACTGATAAATTACTCTGTAATTTTCCATTCAGACTGCTCTGTTGTTGTTGGTCACTATGCCAAACTATACAAGGCAAAACCATTGATTTTCGTGGCCGATACGGTTGGGACATAATGGTGCACAAATTGTGCAGTCTGACCTCGGCATTAGGGAGCATGAAGGACTGTAGGGCCCTTTAAAATCATGGGGCCCTACAATCACGGAATCCGACATTAAAAGCAGGATTCAATATAACCGTGGATTATCACAGAAATAGCTGACATTTTATGTAAAAGTTTTTTTTTTTTTTTTTTTTTTTTTTTTAAGGAAGGTATCTTTCAGGAAAATGTTCTGAGGGGGTCACTAAGGCTGGGGACAATGCACACTGGAATCTTAATTTCCCTGAAGGAGTCTTCCCAAAGGATCAATAAGGAGGAGGAGGAGGACCGTACTGCAGCATAAGCAGGCCACGTCCACTTCGCTGCTTCAAACGGTAAATTGTCTTTGTTTCATGACTTTATTCAGAGTCTCTGGGTTAAATTTGTGTAAAATATTAAAAACCCAAATTCTAAAAAAAACAGAAAAAAATCTAATATGGGAAAAATTAACACATCTTTTACAGGGCTGTAGGACTACTGCTTGCTCTGAGTGCCCTGCACAGATATTGATCCAAATGTGAATCTGAGTTAAAGATATTCATCCTTTTGGTACCTTGGAGTAGTCGTAGTCTTTATAAGGCAGGCTGGACAAGGCAGAGGAGACAGGCAGTTTAGGGGACAGCATCTCCCTCCGTATGGCCACGCCCCTCTCAGGCGTCTCGAGGACGGCCTCCAGCTTGTAGTTCAGGATGTTACGAGAGGCCACGAGGTTCATCACCTCCTGGTTGCTCAGAAAACTGGCACCTCTCTGAAAAGTTAAAGAGCAAACTGGTTAATTTACAAACCATCAGCTGAACGCAGAACCACAGAGGTCCATGTACTTTGTCGGCGTACCTGAGGGTCTGTGAGTATGGTCATACACTCCTCGAGGGTGCGAGGCTCAGAGCTGGGTGCCGAAGCAGGAGACCCCACCTCACATGAAGGGATGGGGCCATTTTCCACTGAGGCTTCAGGAGAGTGTGACCCATCTGTCCGACAGGAATCTGCAGAAGGACAAACAGAAGAATCATATCGGAGATTTCTGCACAGGAACACGTCACTCTTTTCTAGAAATCATTTTCCAGGACATTTTCACCCCCCAAACACACACACACACACCCCTGTCCTTTTCTACAGTTCTTCTTACATTTCGTACATTTACCCAGATTACTATGTTTATGCCTCCTGCACCCAGAGGTCTGATTTACAAGATGTGCAGCCTATGGCTGTAACAAATCTATGAAATATCAGACATTCTTAGAAATTATGACAAATTTATCACAGAATAGCACAATGACAGCCACAGATTCCTGTGTCACATTACCAACTGAAGTTACAATATTGATGTGGGCAATTCTCAGGTTAATCTAGCCTTCTAAAAAAAAAACAAGATTAAAGGTTGATGACCAACATCTCTAGCTAGCTCCACCGTATCATATTGAACTTAAAATGTATTTATTTCTAACTCTTGGGCATGAACATTGTCTGCTAGCTATCTTTTTAGTCTGGCTTTTATGTAGTGTCTTACCATTATAAATTTATGTTATTTTTAATCTTTACTTACTCTGCTTTTTGCTTACTGTTTAAGTAGCCTAAATTTTATTTTGCAATTTTTTATTATTTATTTTTGTCACCATTGCTTTGATTTTTTTTATATTTTATTCCTTAACTTGCATCATTTTATGTACTCATAATTTATAGCTAAGTGTGCATTAGTTACCAAGTACATTTTCACTTTATTTCCTATGGTTGATTTTTTTTTCACTAACAAGGTGTAAGAAGGAGAATAAATTATTTTCCAGGACAATTTCCATGACATTTTGCTTTTTTCCTCATTTTCCATATGTTTTCCATGACTGGAAAATTGTTCAATCATTTTCCAGGTTTTCCAGGCTGTGTGGGAACCCTGCCATATTTTTTTATTAATATCTACAACTGCAAATTGTTTTTATTTTTCTGATACTTGTGTGCTTTTCTTTAGCCTGTGTGCTTGCTATGCTGCTGGAATCTTCATTTCCCTGAGGAAGTCTTCCCAAGGGATTAATAAAGTTCTATCTAATCTAATCTGATCGGCAACGACAACCATGATGAAGGTAGGTTTGGAACACCATATCTTAACTTATATTCTTAAAAGTGCTGACTTGCTTCAGTAAATTAATCATCTTGCATGATCGTAATTATCATGAAGCTCAAATCGTCTGTGACTAAGGAACTAAAGCTGCAAAGCCACTACACAGACTGACGGCACCACTGGTTTCTATGATTTTACAGGAAATAGTCAGGCTGGTGTTAATATATTTTATGTCTAAGTGTGAATCAGTTACCAAGTACATTTTTACTTCATTTCCTACGTTTGATTTTTGTTCACTAACAACGTAGAAAGAAGGTAAATAATTTTTTCAGGACAATTCAAGCTTTTCTAGGACATTTTACTTTTTTCCTCATTTTCCATATGTTTTCCATGACTGGAAAATTGGTCATTCATTTTCCAGGTTTTCCAGGAAGTGTGAGAACCATGCGTGAGTGTGATTATGTGTTCTGGCCCTTGCAGAACTTCTGTCCTCTACAACACCAAAATAATCCTGGGTGCTGGTTTGGTGGAGTGGTAAGCAACCAGGCACGACCCATATACATGCTTCTGCCGGCCCGGGTTTGAACTCAGCCTGTGGCCAGTTTGCAGAGCGTCCTCCCCTACTCTCTCGCCCCTTTTCGCACGCCTGTCCACTGTCTCTCTCTCATGTCAATAAAGGCACAAAATGCCCCCCAAAACTCTCTGATCCCTCTCAGCCTGTATTTCAGTGCAGTTAGAGAAAGCTGAAGTGTCGTGTGCTCAGCAGGAACATCTCTGAAGTCTCACCATTATCTGTAGTTGCCCTGCCGGCCTCAGGGGAAGCTTCAGAGTCTGAGCAGGATGAGGATGGAGGGCTGGTAGAGAATAAACCGCTCGGCAGCTTCAGGGGTTTCAGGACAGGGACGTCCCTCCTGCAGCAGTCTCCCGTTAATCTCGACTTCTGGGTCGAAGGAGAGCTGATGATGGGACTCTTCAGGGACAGGGAGGACTCCGTCTCCGTCTGCTCGAAGAAGACGTACTTCACAGCCAGCAGGAGGGCGAGACCAAGCGTGATCACCTGCTCCAGGTCCATACTGATGGCAGGAGGAGAGACGGAGTCAGGAAGTTTTGAATCAGTCTGTTTTATTTTCCAAGACTGCACCAATGCTTCAAGATAATGACAGTTACACTCACATGTGAACATTATTTTAAAGGGATACACCAACATTTTTTGTTGTTTTTGTGTTTTGCTCACTGTTAAGTAGTCTAGCTCAAACACTCGTTTTTTTAACGGGTTGTGTTATGTTATGTATTTTTATACTAAGATTAGCACTTTATGTAATTTTTGAAAGAAGATCTTTAAGGTTGGCTTTTACGGGTGTCAAAAATAGTCTTTAAATCGATGCAATGTGATGCGGACGAAGATGAAGATGCATCGATGCAGAGACAGTCAATAATTGCTAAATCTTGCAGAGGCAGCTGTTAGACTGCAGCATCAGTTTTGTTTCTAAAGAAAATATAAGTAGGTATAGGAAGATGAGACCTGTGATATTTATTTATTTTAGTTTACAATGAAAAGAGATTTTTGCAGTTGATCTCAAAAGCCATGTATTATTAATAAAGGCGTTAATATTTATCTGACTGCCTGTATTTTTTTTTAATCCAAGAAATAGCCTAGTGCAGTAATATGGAAAATCAAGGATATTTCTCATCGTGATGTCGAACTTAATTTAATCAGTGAATTAACAATCGAATTGCAAGACTAGTGAAGATGCACAGCTCTGCTGGCTTTCCAAAAGTAAGTCACACTCGCAGTTTTCCTCAAACATAAAAGTGTCTTTATGAAATAAGAGACCTTTTACCTGGTGAGCTTTACCGGCAGCATGGGACCAGCAGAGTCCAGTCTCTTGACGATGGGCCCCTCCGCTGTACGGTTGTGTCCTGGATTCTCAGCTGCTAATCGAGTGTGAGCGTGAACCAGAGCCAAACCCAGAGACTGAGGACAGCAGGAGAAAAAAAGACCTGATGTTTTTACTTTTCTGATACCTGTGTGCTTTTCTTTACCCCGTTTGTTTGCTATGCTGCTGGAATCTTCATTTCCCTGAGGAAGTCTTCCCAAGGGGTTAATAAAGTTCTATCTAATCTGATCGACAAGGACAACCATGATGAGGGAAGGTTTGGAACACCATATCTGGACTTATATTCTTAAAAGTGCTGACTTGCTTCAGTAAATTAATCATCTTGCATGATCGTAATTATCATGAAGCTTTGACTAAGGAACTAAAGCTGCAAAGCCACTGCACAGACTGACTGCACCCTGGTTTCTATGATTTTACAGGAAATAGTCAGGCTGGTGTTAAAAGAGTAAAACAAGTGTCTCACCATTATAATTTTAACCCTCTGTGTCACTGGATTGGGTTTGTTGTCCTCTTCCTCAGCCAGCACACAGGCAAACTGGCTGAGCTGCCAGATCGGACGGCCCTCGCGACTCTCCCGGGACAACTGTGTACACATGAAACACACAAACTTCAGAAAATATTGTGAGACATGAGTGACTTGTCTTCACTTTCTGTCTAAACCACATCATCTCCAGACAGCACATCATCCTTACCTCCAAGACAAGGGAGACACAGGCGGGGAAGAAAGTCATGAAGACAAAGTAATTGGCCAGAACGGACATGCAGCCGAAACAACACATGATCTCCAGCTGAGGCACGCCTGAAGGAAAAAAGGAAGAAAGTTTGATCAACAAAATGTGATGGAAAAAATCAACTGTCCCGATTGGAGGGAAAAACAACCTCTAAATCTAAACCCGATGGCCTTCCTTGACTCTACACTCGGCACTGGCCTGGGGACAAATTTACTTTTAAGGCTCCCAAAGACTTAGACCTGATGTTTTTATATTAAGAATTAACATAAAAGTGAAGATCCACTCACTTGACCATATAAGATGCACTAAAATTAGGGACATCAGTATCATCGGTGTGTGATCACTTTTAGTTTGGTTTCTATTTTATGATAGTGTCATATATATGCACAGCTTGCATGGGCTTACAAGACCACATGAACACAGTCCAGGGTCAAAATTTATAGACAGGTAATTCACAGTTATGGAAAGCAATCAGTCTTTATTTGTGTAACTTCAATTCATAACAACTGGCACTTTACAGCAGAGCAGGCTGAAGCTATACTCTTCATTTTATAGATGCACATATATCATAAATATACGTGTTTATATGCATACATACATCCAGAGATGTATCCACCCAGGCAGAGACAAAGAGACTAAAAATAAGAATTTATGATAGTGACAGATCTGTCCTCATCAGATTTGTCTCTGCTGAATATAGATTCGGTCAATCTTTATCTATATATGTCTTCGCTGAATAAAAATTTATTAAAGGTAAGCCCCTTTAGATGTAGCATCTCATTTTTAAGAGGGACCTCATGTCTATGTGGTTTTAAAGAAAGTTACTATGGAGGTATAATCAATACAACCATAGACAGAGAGAGCAATCTAATATTAATATTTACAGAAAAATAAATAAAACTAACAAAAACATTACCATTACTTGAACAGATCTTCTTGCCTTCCTTTTCCAAGCTTTTGAGACAAATTTTACAAACAAATCAGAAGTAAACAGTTATCTACCTGACATTGTGCCAATTCCAATGACCAGACACTCAACCAGAGCATCCAGGGTGAAGGTGGGACCCAGAATGGCCATGCCCTGGGAGATGTTCTCTCTGACTTCCTCCTGCACACAAAACAAAGGAACACAGGGCTATTTGGTCACAATATAGCTCAAATTTGGACAACAGCTCTTAACTCAGTTGTACTTCATTAATTCCCAGGGTTAAGTTAAGTGATTACCTGTGAGTTTGAGCTGAGGGCAAACTTGGCCAGCGTGCAGGCTTTAGACAGGTCAATGAGGAGGAGGAAGAAAGGCAGCGCTTCACTGAAGGGAGACGAGTCAAATGACAAACAGATCAACTGTGTTGGATTTTACTGCAGATGTGATCCTGACCTGTGGTTCTCAAGGGGTGATCAAGGACCCGGAAGAGGGAATTTGAGGCTTTTTCAGCAGGTCAAAAATGTGTGATGGGAAAAAGTTTATGATGCTGGTTTATAGGTTTATGCATCAAAAACCAGCATCATTCTGTATAGGATATCAGCACGTGAGCTCAGGAACACTTCAGAAAACCACTGTCAGTTAACACAGTTCATCTCTACATCTACAAGGTCAAGGTCAAACTCTACCATGCAATGACAAAGACAAATATCAACAACACCCAGAAACACCGTCGGCTTCTCTGGACCGAGCTCATCTGAGATGGACTGAGGCAAAGTGGAAAAGTCTGCTGTGGTCTGAGTCCACATTTCAGACTGTTTTTGGACATCATGGATGTGGTGTCCTCCGGGCTAAAGAGGAAAAGGACCATCCAGACTATTATCAGAGTAAAGGTCAAAATAAGAATTTAATTGAAAGGTCAAATGGTGTAACCAGTCACACCATTTGATGTTAGCAAATATCAGAAGTTTTTGATGTCGATTAAAGATGTAATGTGAACTAACTTACTATGTGGAACTATTTTTAAATGTTAAGTGTTAGATTTCTTAGAAAAAACTGGTGACTTATCCACAACTTTATTATCAAATCTCTGGAAAGTTAGGATAAAAATCATTATTTTGCATGGCTTTATTATTTTTGAAATGTTTAGCTTTTACATAATTAATATGCATTTGTATTCTATTTACTTTCAACTTTAAGCTCTATATAAAATACTATAATTAATATAATATATAATTAATTCTTAATAATTAGTAATAATTAATAAAAAATAATAAAATTAATTATTTTTACAATGTATATAGTTGAAATGTATCTTTATCTTTGTTGATATTTGTACAGTATGTTCTTGCTGCTTTCCTGTGTTTTATTTAAATCTTTCATTTTTATAACTCTTACCTGGCATTCATTGTGGACAGCAGAGTAGAAATTTCATTGTACAGGGCAACATATTTCTTAACATGCAAAGGACAATAGACACTTTGAATCCTGAATCTGTGATGGTATGGGGGGTTGTTAGTGCCCATGGCATGGGTAACCTGCACATCTGTGAAGGCTCCATTAATGCTAAAAGGTACACACAGGTTTTGGAGCAACATATGCTGGCATCCAACTTTTTCAGAGACGTCCCTGCTTATTTCAGAGACAGTGAAGACACATTCTGCTCGTGTTACAACAGCGTGGCTTCAGAGTGAAAGAGTGCAGGGACTAGACTGACCTGCTGCAGTCCACACCTGTCTCCCATTGGAAATGTGTGGAACATAATGAAGCACAAAATACGATAAAGGAGACTCTGAATGGGGAAGAATTCCACCAACAAAGCGTCAACAATTAGTGTCCTCAGTTCCCAAACATGTGGTAAAAGGAAAGGCGATGTAACACAGTTGTAAACATGCCCCTGTCCCAGCTTTTATGGCATCAAAAGTCCTATGAAGTCTATTAACTTGAACATTTAATATCTTGTCTTTGTGTTGAATTCAACTGAATAAAGGTCTGAAAGGATTTGCTAATCTTTGTATTCTGTTTTTATTTACATTTTACACAATGACCCAACTTCATTGGAATTGGGGTTTGTATTTGGGGAAACAACATGACTTCAAACAAAGAGCAAAGATATTTATTTCATTCATATGAACAAAATCTTAAAGTATATAAAAGTGCAAATAGAGAACTTACTTCAGTCCTGTTAGCTCTTTTCCAAAGAAATGGATGACCACTGTGCTGAAAACAAAACTGGAGAACACTGTGAATAACCCTGCAATTCCTGAAAGAAACAGAAAGAAAAACATTTATTCAAGGTTGAACCATCAAGTGTGGGACACTTTTACAGATCAGAGTATTTTAAGTTTATAACCTCAAAAAGAATCATACAAACCGAGTATGTACTTGGATCCCAGTTGTCGCAGATTCTTGAACTGGAAATAGATGTAAATGATGGCCATGCAGCGTGTGATCGTGAGGATGATTATGTCACTACTTTGGATTTTCTACAAGAAAACAGAGACATACACCCTTCAACACAATTAAACAACTCATTTTCCTTGCTTCCAACGCACAGCCCTGTTGATACACTGCACTGTCTTCTGATCTGAGCGTTCAGAAAGCAGCCGATTGTTCTTAGCACCATGTGTGAGCACATCTTAATGTTTGCTGAACATGATTTCGTATCAGACACCTTGGACCAGGGGTTCTCAAATGGTATGGCATGGCACACTGGTGTACTTTGGGAATTTGTACAACTATGACGTACTTTATATGACAATTTACGCAAGAGCTCAATCAATCAATCAGTTTCTATTTGTATAGGGCCACTTCATAACAAGTGTTCCCTCAAGACACTTTACAATACAGCAGGCTGAAGACATAGTTGATTTATAGATACACATATATGCATAGATACAAATACGTATAATAAATATATCTGCATATACACATTAAACATCCAGATGTGTATCCATCCAGGCAGAGACAAAGTTACTAAAAATGTGAATTAATGAAAGTGACAACCCGACACCCAGTTCATAAATCTTTCATCATCACATTTGTCTCTGCTGAATATATTTATTTGTATAGCGCCATATTTGTTCTTGTTGAAGATAAATGTATTAAAGGTAATGAGTTATGGGTTTACTCCCCCAGTTATTGGTGTACATTAATTTTAATGGAGAATTGTATTGAACTCTAACTTTTGTGTTACCCCAGTTCAGCAAGTTTCACATTTGGAGCCTGTGAGGCTTAAATCTGAATCACTAAATCTATTATTTTTAGTTCTGAATTCTCCATTAAATACATATTTGTAGAGTAATACAGTTGATGGTCAAATTTTATCAGGGCAGCAGATATAGACAACCTCTGATGGGTATGAATATTATGTGCCTTGACATTTTAGTGTGATCTTGAGTGTGCCTTTAGTGAAAAATGTTTAAAAACCACTTCATTAGACTACATACAGAGGTGATCTGGATGCTTTCATCTGGACTGACTTAGTCAGTAGACTCGAGAGTACTGATATGCGTATAGCACCTCCTCCGCTGACGTTATCGATGGCAACTAGCCAAGTCATCCTCTAATGCTGTGGTCAGACAACACAATTAATGCACAACTACAGCCTTACCTAACCACTGTAGAGATGAGGGACACGTTAGCAACTTAGCATAAATTGCTTGTTTGTCTCAAGTGGTATGTCATGATGACTGGCAACAAAAGACCAGTCTGGGATGTTTCATTACTCCACCACTGACAGTCTAGCACATTTTATTTTTGTTTTTTTCTCAACGATTTGTTCCCTCACATCAGAGACATTGACCAATAAGAGCACAGAGAGCTCTGCTTGTTGTTGCCTTGCAAGCTGCAAGACAGAGCAAGTTCACTAAAGCTTTGAAAACAACATGATGTCTTTGAGAAACATCGCCAAGGAGCTGCCGCCAAACTGTCAAAATAGAAGAAGGTGGAGAGTCAGAAATTTTCAACCTTGTAGTCTGTCATACTGGTCGGGCAAGTCACAGCATCATTTTATGGCTCTGGTTTTATTTTTATCTGTATTTGACAAAGAAAAAAAACATTTAAGAGAAGTTTAAAGAAAGAGTTTGTTGGTGGATAAATCACACAAGTCTTACTTTTGTCACACATCCATTGCAGTCATTACTGTCTGCACTAGGGCTGAAGGATTTATTGTTTTCTGATTGAAATTAAGATTCCAGATAACGTGATCATGTGATTTCCAAAGCTGCAATTTTTTGCAGCGCTCCTGACTGACCCAGGATCTGTTGTGCCAACTATTTGCTCATGGCAATGTCGTCATATGTCAGCACTCATGTCCAAAACTAGGGATGGGAATCGAAAACCAATTCCAGTTGAGAATCGTTAAAAGCTCCATCAAAGTATCGATATCATGAACCTTTTTGCTAATCAATTCCCCTATCAATTCTTTCCACTGACAGGGTTCAGAAGCGGTCAGAATTGTGGCTTAATTTTTTACAAAAGGCGCCTACTGCACAACCTTAAGTGAGTGGAAACACCAGCAGCTTGCAGAAGCAGTTATCTATGCCGTGACATGTGTGTTTGACATTGTTGCCACTGAAAATCTACAGGCCAACATTTGCCCACATGGAAAATCTGCAGGAATCAATTAGGGAAACGTTAAAGAATTGGATCGATTAGCAGGATCGTTAATAGCATTGGTATCAATAAAATCTTATCAATTCCCATCCCTATCCAAAACCACCGAAGGTTGACATGCTGGTTTGGTATGGCAGGCTTTTTTCCTTTACTGGAATTGTTGAATTTGTTTTTCTTATTATTACTTATTTAACATTATTAATTTTTTTTTTGCATTTTATTTAACTTATTGTCAGTTAACACAGTTAAGGCTTTTTTGCAATACATTTTATTAAGTTAAGACAGTCAAAGATGGCTCTTTTAGTTCTTCAGTTGTAATAACTGCCATTGGTCAAGGACTTTAAAGAGTGTACATTCACGTTTCTTGTTAATAAATACATTTGGAAGCAATTTCTTCCTTTAGTTTTCATGCTTGCCTCAGAGTAATAGCTCTTAATGTTTGATATGATGTAATTTTCTTTTATGTTTGTAAATGTTACTGTAAACAGAGTGAATATTGCACTGAAGCTTGATTTAAAGAAAATCATGAATTGGATTGAAAACGCAATATCTGCCAGAAAAATCATAATTAAATCTTTTCAGAAATTTGTTCAGCACATTGTTAATCCATGCTAATGCATTGTATAAACGGGCTGTGCATTCCTAAATCCCCTAAAATCCATCAGGTTTGATCTTAATGACAGCACACCGCTCTCACCTCTTCTACCTTGGGGCACTCATTCCAGCTGCACATCTGGCTGCTTGCTGCCAGGCTGTTCATCGACATGAGACAGACCGTGACGGCAAGGGTGCCCACTATGACCTCCCATGGGTGGGAGGCCACGAACAGGCCATGGAGCCGGAACAGACGAGCCAACATGGTGCCAATGTGTCCTCCTGCTCCTTAGGTCACAGACTAACATGTGGATCAAATTAAAAACAAAAGGTCAACCACAAAACAGACAGTGAACAAGACGGATCATAACGCAGTTTGTGCTTATATTAAATATCTATTATTCTTACGACATAATACGCCACCATATGTAGCATTAATGTAGATATGACCATAAAAGCATAGGTGTACAAGACCGGAGCAGAATAACCGTTTCGATGGCAGCTGTCAGTTGTTAGCATCATGCTAAAGTCGGTCAAGCTACATTAACACATGTCGACTAAACCGAATGATTTCTACATAAAATGTAAAGTTATTGTTTTGGTATCAATTTACGTCAGGATTAAGGGAAGTCCAGCCAGTGACAGACAGAAAGCTACTATTTAAAAAGGTTTGCTTTCACCAACCGTTAACGCAACAACCACATAGACAGTGACCAGTAGATGCTGTTGTTCGAGGAGCGATGTGTCAACGCGGGCGCCATTTTGGAGAGGGGTAGCCGCAGCACGCTACTAAACTGTTATGTCATTTGAGCTATTTGTCCCAATAAAGATGGTTTACTTGGTTAATGATCCAAAATGGTAAGCCAATAACGAATAGGGATGCACACCATTGGAGTATTTTAATATCCAATACATTTCCAAATGCACTCCAATCTTTCTAACCAATACCAAACATATACATACATGTAGGGATGCACAGCTGGTTAGTGTATCAGCATGTAATCATAAGTGATCATCAACTGGCAGCCCAGGGGCCACATCAGCCCCCCCAAAACTTCTGTTTCAGCCCCCAGAGTATTATCAAGCTCAGAAAATGTGCAGGGTAAGAACTTGTGGTTTGAAAGTTATCTAAAAGCACAAACTGTTTTTTATACTTAGTCTATTTTTTATTTACCATTGCTGTCCCCTTTACTGTAAAGCGGGAAATTTCCCCGTGTGGAATGAATAAAGGTTTATACTATTCTATTGTAATGCAGATCCTAATATCAGAATGACACAATTTTATAGGGAGTAACTTCATATTTAATCCGTTATAAAGAAATCCACCTGTTAATCATTATGAGGCAGGTAACAACAAAGAAGCAGTAAATAGAAGTTAAAATATATATTACTACATAATAATAATACAAAATATGTTGTAATATCATTTATTTCCGTCATCATCCATGATGCACATGTCAATAGAAGAAAGAACTGGCTCTTGTACTGATATAGCTGATGATCTTCGGTGTAAAATACATAAATTTAGAGACTACTAGAGTACTTAATCTCCTACTTATATATTTTATATCCTCCAATCCTATCAGAGTCAGAATGGAGGAGCAGGTAGAGGTAGGGGCAGGAGTATCAACCATCACAGGAAACGCCTACTTTTCTACCTGCGTTTCAATACCTACCCCTCTCCAAAAGGGCGCCCGAGTAGACGAAGCCAGCATCTCCGCCTTCACTTCTACGCTACCAGAGGACACCGTTAGCATTAGCTACATTAGCTGGCACGCCCAAATTAACCCACAACGTCCGTCACCAAGGTCATTTTACAGTTACGTATAAAAACACGCTTAGCCTGAATTCCGAACAGAAACATGAAGTGTACGTACTCCCAAGTGTGGGCGTTCCGACGGTCAGAGAGTCATTTTCATCCTGATATTTGAGCCATCCTCAAAGCGCTGAGCTAGCTCGCTGCTTCTTCCTGATGTAACCAATCCAATATGGCGAAACTCTGACGTCATTAAGCTGTCTTCTTCTTCTTTGGAAATTTCAGCAGTGTGCACGCATCTGGGTGTGCTACTGCCCTCCACAGTTAACTAAGAACTATACAGTATTATTATATTACGTTGGTTAATTACACTTTGGTTGAGTAAAAAAGAAGTAAATATTTGCTTTTCGACAAGAGTTGTAATTTAAAAAAACACTTCCTTTATTTGCTACCCTTTTAAACATTTCTCTTCTCTTATTGAATATGTTTTACATTCAATTTATACATGAAAAAATGTTTATTTTACCCCAGGTCCCACAAGGAAGTTCCCAATCATCTGTAAAAAGAAAAAAAAAAATGAATCCAGGGTCCCAGCCTTAATCTGACCATTTAACTTTGTTTTTACATTTTCCTGAATGTTGAAATTAGTCTTTGACTGATAATAGAAGTCATAACATCCTCCTCTAATTTGATTTCCCATGTTTTTAGCCATTCAGGGTCTATTACTTGTTCAGTACTTGCATGTTTTACATTTTATTTTACTATTCTGTTTATTACTTCATTATGCTCTATATATATCGACAAATTGATACTTCATTAATCCCCTTTGGGAAATTTGGGTATCCCGTAGCAATAGTAGTAGTAAAAACACTCCATGTCCTGATCCACTGCCTTTGTGGAGGGTGTTTTTCAGTCTGATGGGAACAAAGGATCTCCTTAAGCTCTCATGCCTGCAGCAATGAGATGAGTCTCAACTGCTGCTGTTTCTCCGTCCCTCCAGGATGTTGTTGTGGAGGAGATGGTTACTATCGTCCAGGATGACCTGTACAAAGCTGTGCATATGTCTCTCCACCACAATCCCAAGACAATCCAAACTCCTGCCAAGCACAGATATAGGCTTCTTCAGCAGCCTGTCCCGCCTCCGGTTGAGTAAAAAAGAAGTAAATATTTGCTTTTCGACAAAAGTTGTAATTAGGGGCACTTCCTTTATTTGCTACCCTTTTAAACATTTCTCTTCTTTTATTGAATATGTTTTACATTCAATTTATACATGAAAAAATGTTTATTTTACCCCAGGTCCCACAAGGAAGTTCCCAATCATCTGTAAAAAAAAAAAAAAAATGAATCCAGGGTCCCAGCCTTAATCTGATTATTTTAACCGTGTTTTTACATTTTCCTGAATGTTGAAATTAGTCTTTGACTGAAAATAGAAGTCATAACATCCTCCTCTAATTTGATTGCCCATGTTTTTAGCCATTCAGGGTCTATTACAGCCAATATAGCTCTACTTTCTTGTAAATATTGCAATATTAAAATAGAAGTGGCTGGTTTTCCCTTCTTGAACATAGTTTTTTTTTGTATATTTAGGATGTTTGGCAGGCTATTATGTAGTAGGAGAGATTTCTAGTTGATCAAGATATCTAATAAAGAAATGAGGTCATGATCTGATAAAACTCCTACTGAAGCTGTTAGCATCTATGCTAATCCCTGTACGTGAAGTCACTTCCTGCTGTCGTCTTGCTCGTAGCTCGTTCCTCTTCCTGCTTCTAAGGACTCTGGTTGGTCTATGCCGCTTTAGGCCACTCACAGTCATTGTAAATTGAAGCTTGGATTGGAGGATTTTTTCTTTGTAATACTTGTGTGTCAAAGCTTGAGTGGTGCTGGCAAAGAAGGGTAACCTGCAAAGGCACTGTAAAACCATGCATGAAACCTATGGGATGGATTTTCCCCAAAAAAACAAAGCTCCAGTAAAGTAAGACTCAGGAGCTGAAATCTCAACTAGCAGTGCAACAGTGCATTTTCACGAGGGAAAAGCTGCCACCATTGCAATATATCGGGTGAGCCACGTACTTGTAAAACACAAAAGACGGTGAAGAATGCATTTCTAGATGCTGCAGACACGCTGCTTGGAGATTTTACAAATAATTCCAAAATCATGGCGCTGGTCAAGGACATTTCAACATTACGAGGACATCATCAGAGACCTCAAGGATCAGTTTCAAAGGGACAATGACTGTTGTGAGTGTTTCTCCCTTAAATTTGATGAGTCCACGAAAAAACAGCTGTGTCTTTTCATCAGAGTGGTGTATGAGGACATGAGTGCCAAAGAAGTGGTAACTCGCCATCGCATCCCTACAAGGGCATACAGTTCATGGATAAAATCAACCTGCCTGTCTTGAAACAGTTAAAATAAATATGAAATAGAGATGACTGATTTTGGTTGACCGTTTGCACAAACTACCAGGGCACCAGCCATGGTAGGTTGTGCAAACGGCCAACCAAAATCAGTCATCTCTATTTCATATTTATTTTAACTGTCAATGTTGATACTATAACAATTTCTCTGTGCATGGCTGTTGTTGCTAATACTAAAATATTAACTACCTTAATAACAATATAAAGAGAAATATGATGAGAACAAACTCCTGGTCTGGGCAGCCGGAATAGAAGTTTGAAAATGATCACAAAGTGTGACTTAGAGGTGCTCTTTTAGAAAGTGTCTTAAGTTAACTTTTCTGTGATTTAGAGTTATACAAATTAAGACTGATTGATCACACAAATGCAGTGCAATCAATAACTCTCTGAGTCTCAGCTCTGAGTCTCTCTCCTTAGGTATTTATCCACTTTGCCAATGAACTAGGTGATATTTGTCGAATAATAGCTGACATGACATTTACGCGACTGTCATCTGTAAACAGTGCAGCTGCTTGTGCCTCCCTCATCTCTCTGGGTAAACACATCTCTCATGACCTGGCATGGAAAATAAAGGAACACGTAAGCTCTAAATCAGTGTACAATGTGCTTTTTTATTTAGCCAGTTTACAATTTTGATTAACATATAGTGAATTAAGTCTCCAGATGTGGCTGACAAAGGGCTACTTTATGTTAAAAATGCATGACGCTGCAACAGTTGGGCAAAAACAGAAAAGGACAAAGACAAACTACTTCTATGTTCCTTTAAGAGGGTAAGTTACCTTTACAATTCTAACTTGTAATTGTGCTAAATGAAGCATAATCATATCCATCAGTTTGAGCACTGGCACATACATCAAATATGAGTCCCTCATTTAATAAGTGTAGCTTTTAGGGGTAACGGTGATACAGGTAATGATTTAATCAGTGCTTTTGTAAGTAGAGCACTGGCAGACTATAGCTGCTCTGTGGAGTATTTGCCAAATCCAAATATTTGGAGTGTCTCAGGTCTGAGCCCACTCTGTCTGTCTCTCTGTCTGTCTGTCTGTCTGTCTGTCTATCTATCTATGTACCTATCTATCTATCTATCTATCTATCTATCTATACAAATATTGTGCTTTTGTTTTGGTTCAGTCTAATACTTTACCTTTTCTCCAAACCCACAGATTGAGAAGAATACATTTTCCACTGAGACGATCTAGATTCTGTCTTCTGTACTTACTGGCTCTGTTGTTCCTGCTGCTGCTCAATATGAAGTCAGATTACATCTCCGAACCTTCACATCCACTTGTGCCCGTTCAGACCTTTCACAAGTACAATGTCAGCTGTTCAGCCATCTATGACTTGGACCCAGCAGAGGTGGGGAAAGTTCTGAAGATCAGAAAGACACAACTTGTTGAGGACACGGATGAAAGTCTGTCTGCTGCCACATCAAACTGTCCAGTGTTCCTCAAGACAAGAGGTTATGATGATGTGTGCGCGTCAGAGGAGGAGATGGACTTTCCTATCGCCTATTCTCTGGTTGTACATAAATATGCATGGATGGTGGAGAGAGTGATCAGGAGTGTCTACTCCCCCGCTAACATCTACTGCATCCACTATGATGGCAAGTCCCCACCAGAGTTTATCTCAGCCATAAAGAGCTTAGCTCAGTGTCTGCCCAATGTCTTCATTGCCTCTAAGATGGAAGTCGTCTTTTATGCAAGCATCACACGACTGAAAGCTGATCTTAACTGTTTGTCAGACCTTTTGAGCTCGGAAGTCAAGTGGAAATATGTCATCAACCTCTGCGGTCAAGATTTACCCCTCAGGACCAACATTGAGCTGGTGATGGATCTGCAGAAGCTGAAAGGGGCAAACATGCTGGAGACAATTCGACCATCCAAAACCAAAAAGAAGAGGATCACCTTCCACTATGACGTGAGAAACATAAGCACTGGATATAAAAAGAGGCCAAAGGCAACAACGCAGCTGAAGTCACCACCTCCACATGACATTGAAATATTCATGGGTAGTGCCTACTTTATTTTGTCTCGTGAATTCATTGTTTTTGTGAACTCCTCGGCTGTGGTGAGAGATTATCTTGCCTGGTCAGAGGACACCTACTCTCCAGATGAACACTTCTGGGCCACACTTGTGCGAATACCAGGTGTGCCAGGGGAGGTCCCGAGATCCCACCCTGATATCACATGCCATATGGCTCAGACCAGACTGGTGAAGTGGAGTTACAAGGAGCCACGCTTTTATCCATCATGCACTGGGATACACATCAGGAGTATTTGTATCTATGGTGCAGCAGAAATACGCTGGTTATTCAACTACGGTCACTGGTTTGCCAACAAGTTTGATCCCAAAGTGGACCCAGTTGCAGTTCAGTGTCTTGAGGAGAAGCTGGAAGAGAGAAGAAAGCTTTTTAGTTGTTAATCCCCCCCAAAAATGAGTATGATCACCTTGAGGTTGAGCCAAAAAGCATGTTGTAAATTTTCTGATCTTTTCATGAGAAACAGGGGTCATAAACTTCATTTGGACAAGGGACAGGATTTTTCTTGACACATGCTACGGGGGCTGAAATTAAATATAAATGTAAATAATTTAATATTTTGGTATAATTAGCATAGTGGTAGATTGATAACTCTATCTTCCAAAGTGCATTTATTTATAAGTCTTTAAAACAAGATCAGTCATACTTCTGCCAGCCACTTGGTTCAGTTGTAATATCTTGGCTTTTTCTCTCTGAAGCTGTCATGTTTTCCATCACTGGGTTTGACATAATATACTCATTCTCCTGGCTGAATGTTGGCACAAATGATCAACAGGTGGATTTCTGTAAAGCAGATCAAACATGAAGTCATTCCTAATAAAAATGTTTCAATCCCAGTTGTTTTGGGGGTTTCATTGATAGTTGTAGGGATTATAGGCATTCATCAGTCTCATGAGACAATGGATTTGTAGTGGTAGTGTTGGTTCGTAGCATTGGGTGTGGTTGGTCAGGCCACAGTTCTTTAAAGTTACCCCCAATTTCCACAGAATCTCCATAAATTCCCATGGAAAGTTTCTGGAAAGTTTCCAGATACTTACAGGAAAATTTCCACCCCTTTGCAACCCCATTCCGGAGCTGTGTTTATGACAAACAGCAGATGTAGCCTGATAAGATGTGATTAAGTGAAAGGTTAAACCAACATTTCATTAAGATCAAACGGCTGCCAAAGACAATACTCAAACATTACTGAACACACCAGACTTCTGACTGACAAGGTTGAAGTGACTACTTCTTCAGTGCAGTTAACAAATTTCAACTTAATGAGAAATACATAAAACCTGTCTGCAGTTATTTGCCTTTCATGTAACTCTCGAATAAGCTTATAATTATTGTCAATCATTAACTCCCTCTAGACCAGTCTTCAGCAAACTTTTTGATATAAAATGCCACTGAAATGGCACTGTATTGGTACTGTATGTGGCAGATTTTTACTTTCTATGCCCCGCCAAGGGTTATGTTATTGCTGGCATTTGTCGGTTTGTTTGTCTGTCCGTCTATCTGTGAGCAAGATGACTCAAAAAGTTTTCAGTGGATTTGGATGAAATTTTCAGGGAGTGTTGATGGCACAAAGAAGAAGTGATCACATTTTGGTGATGATCTAGACACAGATGTGGATCCAGGACTTTTTTTTTTTTTAAGTATTTGGTAAAAGTTTGAGATAGGGCAGTTTTCAACATTTTTGCAAATAACACGGTTAAGAATTACAGAAATGCCTTGGTGGAGGTTTGTGCACTCAGTTGTGCCATCCCAGTGTGCTCCAACATGCTTAATACAAGAAAATGGACACAGGATTAAAGATTTCTTACAATTTCTCTACAATTCTAAAATTTGCATGCATACTAATAACTGTCATCAATAATTATGCTCACAGATAATAAAACAGGCTATCCAGTGTGTTTTATGCATGAAATAGAAAATAGAGTCAAACAATCTTGAAGAAAATGAGAAATAAATTGTTTAAAGCACACAATTTCTTGATGTACAGTAAGCAGATCTATTCTAAACACAGAACTGTGATCCTGTTAGTTTTAACTACAAAAACACAAACGTAGAAGTTTGTTGTGTTTGTGCTTTCACTGTGGCTTTTGTTTTTTATTTGGATTGTTTTTTTCTTCACACTGCGCTTTGTCAGGCAGACCAAAGCCTGTCAAATGCTGTGTAATAAAGACACTTTCCACTAGTTAGGGCTGCTGTTGTGGTTTTTCTTCTTGCCATCTGGTCTACTGTTGCACCACACAACCAAGTTGTAACATTGTTTAGCTTGAAGAAACTTAACAGTAAGGCAGACTTCTGCCACTACCTGCTGTATTCCTGAGCAGTGCCAAACTCCTCTGATTGAATTTATCCTTTTATTTTGTCCATCATGATCTCTATGCGCTATTTCTGCAGCTGTTTTATACCAGGCTCGTGGTAAACATGATTCCCTTTCAGATTCCCATATTCCTAAATAGTCCTAAGGTGATACAGTGTTTGTGCTTTCAGTATTTATTAGCTTTTTACTTTCAGCTGCCTTTTTTACCTCAAGATCTGCTTTTGAGTGCCTATACTTTGTAGCTCTGTACCTTTCGTGTGTGCTTTACATTTTACCACTGTAATACTTCTGGGTAAAACTATTGCATCCAGCAGTTTTTGACATTCTTCACTATTTTAGATGTGTTTGCCCATGCCATTTAAGAAATTTTAAATAATTTTCAGCAGTCACTACAGCGTACCCTACCTCTTTACCACCCTTTTGATTTCGTTTAGCACAACCACCTACAAACACCATGCTGCCTGCGTCCAGAGGGATATAAGAAAGGTTATGCCAGGGGTCACTCCTGTACATAAAAAAACCTGCTGTCTCTTTTTTAGTTTTTCTCTCCTTCTCTACTCTAGCCTGGTGCTCCTCCCAGTGTTGAGCCTGAGATACAAGGTCATCCCACCCCATAGTTCTCCATCCCACCTTGTGTCGCATGATTAAGGCCAGAGTTTCTTGATTTACCCTGCTAAGCCCAAGTGCCACACAAGCTGCCTCAAAAGATCCTATAGGGCTGGAACCAAACTGACCTTTGTCCTGTCCTGTCTGCTGCTCATAGGCTCTGAGGAATTTAGCCAAAAACAAAGGAGCACTTTCATACTTAGCAATTTCCTTCATTCCTCACCTGTCTGCCTCCACTGTTTACACAACGAAACCCAATTCTTCTCCAAATCCAATAATTCCATCTCTGGGGTCTGGCACTGTCCTAGCAGCTTCCTTCATCTCTGTTCTGTCCCATGGTCTAAATACCTGTTGTATGCCACCACCTCCCGCAACCTGATACATGGGGAACTGCCCTACTGGTTGCACTAACTGTATCTGCTCTATCAGTCTGGCTGGTGGCTGAGCTGCATGTCCTGTGTCTGCCATTGTAACTGGTTTGGTTGGAGGGGGAAGTTCAGTTGAGCTACTTTTGTTCCAAGAGTCATGGAGGATAGAGGTTTGCTGCTAATGTTAGCTGTTTTTGTTTGATAGGTGTTGAAGTGACCACTGCATCTGTTTGTTGCGTGCTAATTTGTTTGTGTAAGCAATCCTGCTCACATTTTACCTGCCTAGGTGCATTACTGTCATGTAAATTTGGTCCTATTACTTTTTGAACCAGCAGTGATTCTGGCAACAATTCTTCTTCTTTTTTGGAATTATTTAACCTGAGTTCTGCTTCTTGTTCCCACTGTTTTAAACAGATAAAGTCCTGCACAATTAATTTTACTTTTTTTGGTCTCTTTTTATATGTAGGCCATTTACCTTTATGCAAATATTTTTTCTTAGATATTGTAACTGCTGTACACTCAAACTACCCCCTTTTGGAAATCCTAATCTTTTCTCCCACATATGAACCCTTTCAGTGCTGCCTGGATATTTTTTCTCCATAATGTCACATATTGTAGAAACTTGTTTACCTTTACTTTTATACTTGGATCTACCTAGACCCGTTACAGTTACTTAACAAGAGGTGGCACTCACCAGGAAAACGAATCAGGAAGGCTGTGGTTTGAGTCACTGAGGACTCCAGGAGCAATGCCTCGGGCCGCGCTGACTGGCAAGGACGTTTCAATCCCACACCTCTTCTTCACAGCTGCTGGTCTATCTATGCCGCTGGAAGGATTGAAAAATTACGCGCAAGGTGAAGATAAAAATTCATTGTCCAGTCCGCAGACCGATGACGATGCTCTGGATCCTACTCTTGACACCAATGCAATAATACTTGGTTATGCCTAGCCTAAATGTTGTGTGGGCCTTGCTCACGTATGTGCTGCAGGCACAGCCTACGTACTTTGATCAAAGGGAGAGAAGGACGAGACGGCAAAACCAGTGCATGGCTCTGTCAGCTCCCTCAGTTTATTTAAGAATAACACAGGGTTTTTATACAGTATGACAACCAGTGATGTGTGACAGACTTTTCCCCTTTACCGTGCCCTGACATGTGGAGCATGAGACAGAGGGCTCAGTTGTTTAAATGATTTAATCAGATACTCAGATGTGGACAGAAAGACAAAGGCTCTGTTGCTTAACCTGAGCAGGGTAAACATTGATTTTTTAAATTTCCATTATACCACGTGACGTTTAAAATTATTTGTCAAGGGAGTGGCAGTTATTTGGATAATTGCCTTCTGTTAGCTGTTACATCTATATCATATCTTGGCTCTCTGATTCCCTCCCTTTCAGTCAAATGATCTAAGGGCACAGATCTCTCATCTAATGTTATTGAAAGAACATATGCCTAAGCTACTGAGGATTAAAATCAGCTGGTGGGTACTTTTTAATCTTACTCATTCTTCTGATTAGGATTGTTATAATGATTCACTTTAAACATCCATACATGATTTTGTCAAGAGCGGTTGTGTCAGTCTTGCAGACAAAAAAAAAAACAGAAAGATGGTTCTTCAATTTTAACTGAAAACAGAAACACTTATTGAAGAAAAAATAGAGTTCCTCTTGTCAGACTTTGATTTGCTTAATTCCGTTGGCACTATTTGCTCTTTACACTCTTGTTTTTTATGTTACATTCTGTGTAACATTTCAGAGCCCCTTGAAAATGTATTTATTAGTAAAGAAGTTTATAAATCTGGACAAATCAATCTCTTTCCTGTTGAGGCCATTTGGCTTTGTCTTTGCATGGTGGAGTTTGACTTTGACCTTGTAGATGTAGAGATGAACTGTGGTGACTGATAATGGTTAACTGAAGTGTTCCTGAGCCCACATGGACATATCCTTTACAGAATGATGTTGGTTTTTAATGCAGTGCTGCCTGAGGGATTGAAGGTCACAAACATTTAATGTTGGTTTTTGGCCTTGTCACTTTTGTAGAGAGATTTCTAAAATCCCTAAATTCTTTGCAACTACATGTTGAGAAACGCTGTTCTTAAACTGTTTGAATATTTGCTCACATATTTGTTCTCAAAGAGGTGAAACTCATCGCATCCTTGCTTGTGAACAGCTGAGCCTGTTGGGGAAAATTTCTTTTATACCCAATCATGACACACTGGTTTCCTATAAACCTGTGCCTTAACTCCCCCAGTCTTTTGGTGCCCCTGCACAATAAAAACAAGGTTTATCAGTTTGAACATTAAATGTCTTGTCTTTGTTGTATATTCAATTGACTTTAGGTGGAAAATGATTTGTAAATCATTGTTTTCCATTTTCTGTTTTCACTTATGTTTTACACAATGTCCCAACTTCATTGGGATTGGGGTGTGCATTTCAGGATGCACGGTTTTGGCTTTTTGTCCATATTTATATATATTTCAATTTAAGTTTCTGCCTGCAGTTGATTAAGAGCCTATATAATATGATTTAACACATAGAATAACAAAAAATGTGTTCAACATTTTCTACAGTACAGACATGAAACTTACATCAATCTTTTCAGGAGATTCTTGTGATGCTCATGGTGCAGTCCTTTTTTTGATAGCTATCACGGTTTTGGCACAGCATGAGCTCGTATACCTGGAAGTCCCCAGCTTTATCATCGACCCACATTAAATGTCACACTGCCTCCGTCTCTTCATGTTAGTGCTTTGCAAAGTCAGCAGGCAGAGCAGCTCCTCTTCCTCGACCTCAGCCTACAGCGTCATGACAGAGAAATGGAAAACAACGCACAAGGTTAGTGAGAAATGTAGGCTTTCACATTCATTTCACAAGAAAATACTACACGGCAGTGCGCTCGACTCTGACAGCTCTGACGCCCGGACATTCTGCGCGGAGTCTGCTCTGCTTACAGTCCGCCAGACTCTGGCTGCATACTCAGGAATACGCCATATACCCACTAGAAAACGCCCCGAAATACCATATAACCACAACAAAATGCGCAAGGATACGTATAGCAGCATGCTTGTGTGACTTTCACTTTCTCTCAGCGTGTGTGTGTGTGTGCGCTCCTCCGTCTGCCGGTGGGCGTAAAGACGCAGATAGACGCGCATCGCAGGGACAGTGAGGGATCATCAGTCACTCTGTGTGATTTTATCATTCACACGGTGTCTTGACAGCTCATGTGCCCGGTTTAAGTGAACACAAAGACTTCAAAAACTGACGAGTCAGCCTTTGATTAATCAAAACTCTACATTCTTCATCAGTCCAGCTCTTGTTTTCACTCACTCACTGTTTTCTAAATAATAAATTCATCCTGAGGGATCCTCCATCACTTATTCTCCATATCAGAACATTCTTTGAAGAATCAAGCTTCAAATACAGTCTACTAGTGGAGCGGTTCCCAACCTGTAGGTGGAGGCCCACTGTGGGTCTCAGAGCTGTTTTCAGTGGACGGAGTATTAATCTGGTCAAATTGTGGTAAAAATGTCTTCAGTGTATGGAGGCCCTAAGAGGACAAACATCATCAGAGTATGTCAGATTATACCCACTAGAATAAACCAGACTACACACAAATATTACACTGTTTTACATTTCTCTACTCAGACATTCCTGTCCAGATTTACAAATTCATGTATGTAGGCTATTATTACTTTGAGTTTGATGTTCAAGTATAGATTTGTTGATTTAAAAATGAAGTAGTGACAACTTTGACTTAGATGTTAACTTGAACAGATAAAGTTTCTAATGACATTCTGACTGTTAATGTCCACTCCTTATTGTCCTCCAATGAAAATCACCACTGTTTACATTAATTTTCAAGTCAGATGCTTTTATACTGGATAGTTCATAGTGTTGTGGACTTGTAGCCTACAGATTGATGCCAAACATTTTTCAGTTACTAAAGGAAAATGTAATCTAGGCTAATTCTGCATATTCAATTGCACTTCATAATTTAACCCTTTAAAGCCTGAATGCACAAATAATAGCCAGAAAATT
This sequence comes from Cetoscarus ocellatus, assembly GCA_037902135.1. Lineage (NCBI taxonomy): Eukaryota > Metazoa > Chordata > Actinopteri > Labriformes > Labridae > Cetoscarus > Cetoscarus ocellatus. The sequence continues at coordinate 125,598 of JBAMNC010001708.1, read as the reverse complement.
CATTTTTTTGGAGCTGAAATGTTTATTTCACTTCCTACTGAAATCCAACAAAATCACAATTTTCATAACATTTATCATAGACATATTTTTAGTGGCAGAGTTGCTGACTCTCCCTCCAGGGGCCCGGGTTCAAATTCTGGTGAAGGCAGTTGTACTTTTCAACTGTGTGTCCAATACAGACTGCTGATTACTACAGCTCCTTGATGTATGCATCTGGCTGCTGTCCTCTCAGTCTGGATGTCACAGGTTGTCAGTCATTCAACCTTTCACTTCCATACAACTTTATTCTTTTCCTGTCTTTACAATGCAAATTTGATAACATATTTCACACTTCTGCTACTGATTACAATCTATGTCATTTTAGCCCTAACGAATTTTACTCTTTTAATCACAGATTACAACTTCTTCATGGTGGCCAAACATTTCTACAGCTTTCTGCAATTTCCTTTCACGTTTATTCATTTTCAGCTTTCTTTCACAACTGTAACCATTATTATGACACATTTCCCACATTTGCAGCTGTGCTTTACTGCTTCCAACTACTTTATGTCACATTCTCACATTTTCAGCTTTGTTCGCATTGCTTTTAGCCATTTCATTTCACGGTTCCAGCATTCAGACTCAGCATTTCAACGCATTTGCTGCAAGGAAATGCAATTTTTCTAGTTTCTTCTTCTTATTCTACCGTCAGATTTTGGCACCTTTCACAGCCTTCAAATGCACAGATTTTCACAGAAAAAAATAGAGCAATGCAGCATGTTCAGGAGAGGTGTGCTTGTATTTTTCACATGCTTAGCAGTCATAGTTTTTACAGAAAAAATTATTTTCTGCAGATATTTTCCCATTGAAATGAATGGGACTGCTTTTCCATGTGTTCAGCTTTTTGCTGTCTTCTACAGTTTTTGAGATATCACTGTTTAAGCAACACTAAGTTTGGAAGATTTCTCTGTTCTTAGAGCGTGTCACGTGACCTGTTAGAGCGTGAGCTACGCCTAAAGATTCCAAAATTTATAGCCGAAAAACTGCAATAAAAGATTCAAACTTTACTGCACAGATATGATTTATACATCAAAATAAAGGTACCTTCTCCTCTTTCACCTGTAATTTGTTTCAACCTTGACATTGACATCGTTTTGTCTCAGTGAGCCTCAGAGCCACGGGTATCCTGCAAAGTCTTCCATATGCTGCCATTCTAAATCTTCAGCTCGAGAGCTGATCGCTTCACTTTGAAGGCCGTTTTTTAACTGCTCTCGAGTCAACACTTTCTACAGTACAGACATGAAACTTACATCAATCGTTTCAGCTCCTTCTTGTGATGCTCACGGTGCAGTTCTTTTTTTGATAGCTATGACGGTTTTGCCACAGCATTTGCTTGTTTCTCCGGAAGTAACCAGCTTAACTCACCTGCACTGTACACGCATAACAGGATCATAAAATAGTCTCCTCCGCTGTGAGCTTGTTTGTGGTGACTGGTTAGCTCAATGGTTAGTGTGTCTGATACTCAATCCAGAGACCGAGGTTTGCTTCCTGGTTTAGCTTTGTATTTACTATCATGCACATTTCACAACATACCCAAACACTCATGCTGCTCATTACAGTCCTTGCCATTTTAGCCCTCAAAAACTCACGCCTGCCAGCTGTCACACATTGCTTGTCAGACCCACACATTTCATTGGCGTTACACACTCTCCGGCTTCACATCACCTCCGTCTCTTCATCTTCTCACTGTACAGCGTCATGACACAGACATGCCAAGAGGATTCTGGGAAATGTAGGCTGATGTAAGCCGAGACTTTACGACCGCAAGGACTCCGCTCCAAGCACTGCTGTCACATGAAACACTGCTTGCCATGTATTTTCACATGACCCGCATAAACTATTGCACCACCTCCGTCTCTTCATGTTTGTGCTTTGCAAAGTCAGCAGGCAGAGCAGCTCTTCTCCCTCGTCCTCAGTGTACGGCATCATGACAGAGAAATGCACAAAGGATTGTGGGAAATGTAGGCTGAGAGTTCTGATCGCTTCACTTTGAAGTAGGGCTGACACGATTAGTCGACTAGTCACGACTACGTCTACGACTAATTTAGTAGTCGACGTAGTCGTTTAACCTTCTAACACATTATTTTTCTCTTAAAACTGCCGCTGTAACTTCCACGGTCTGTCTTTCTGTCCTTAACGCGCACGTGCAGTAGCGGTAATCCGGGTCAGCCGTGACATCACTGGAAGAGTGACATGACGAAAAGGCGACACAGCTCGAAAGTTTGGGAGCATTTTACAAAATTAAAAGACAAGAACGTACAGTGCAAAATGTGGAAGGCAAACTTGCCTTTCATGGCAGCACATCGGCGATGCATGAGCATCTTGAAAGAAAGATGCAATTTCTGACGAAGAGGGACAGTCGTCTCTGTAAGCTTATTGGCTAGTTAGCTGCTAACATTAGCGTCAACAGTGAGCTTCTTATTAATAGTTGTAAGCGTTAACATGAACGATGACGACTTCATTACACTAGCCAACAACCTGCACACCTCGGCAAGCAAATGTCCTGACAGAAGCAATCTTCAACATGTTGGTGAAGGACATGAGACCCCTGTCCATGGTTGGCGACCAAGGTTTCAAAGAGATGATCAAGCAGTTCAACCCAGTATACCATGATAACTACCTACCAGGCCAATCCCACTTTACCACAATGATGGAAAAGAAATACGACACAACCTATGAAAAGGTCAGTTTCTCTTTCTCTTTCTCTAGACCCAACACAAAACAGCAATTTGTATTAGAATTTAACACATTTCATGATGAAATAATATTAAGAGTTTGCTGACTGGCCAATCAATAAATTAATGTAGGTTAAAGCATAAAACAAGAGCAATGAAATGTAAAGATTTTTTTTACTGATATGTTGAATCGTTATTGTTTAACCTACTTCACTGTATTTGATATAACAATGGAATTATTGAATTGGTAAATAAATTTACATCTTGATACGTAAACTGGCAAATATTATTAATAATGAAAAAAAATACTATTTTCTCCCTAATGCTTACTGTTGTTCCAAATCATCTCATATCTTTAAGGTAAAGCAGACCCTTGGAGCTGTCAAAACTTTCCTCACCCTGACTGCTGATGTGTGGACCAATGCAACACAGGCGTACTTTGGTGTGTCTAGCCATCTCCTGAGTGAAGGTTGGAAGATGAAGAGCTTCAACCTTATCACCTTGCCTCTTGCAGAGAGGCATACTGGTGCAAATATAATGACATGGATAGAATACAGTAATAGAATGCTACAAGCTGCAAAGTTCATTAAAACTTGGATGAATTATCATCTTAATTGTATTTATTTTTAATTAGCACATACCAACACTTCAAGCTGGAAGCTAATGATGGTTATATAAGATCAGCTGCATGCTGGTGCGATAAGCTGAAATTTACGTATGATCAGATTAGTCGACTAATCGCAAAAATACTATGTGACTTGTCGACTACCCACCAGAGTTTATCGCAGCCATAAAGAGCTTAGCTCAGTGTGTGCCCAATGTCTTCATTGCCTCTAGGATAGAGGTTGTCCATTACGCGACATTTGGTCGACTGCAAGCAGACATCAACTGTTTTTCAGACCTTCTGAAGTCAGAGGCTCAGTGGAAATATGTCATTAACCTCTGCGGTCAGGATTTACCCCTGAAGACCAGCATTGAGCTGGTGAAAGACCTCCAGAAGTTTAACTGGGCGCACATGCTGGAAACAACTCGAGCGTCACAATACAAGAAGATGAGGTTTAACTATCACTATGATCTGTCAAGAAATAGGGCAGAAAGAACTGTTATATTAAAGTCACCACCTCCTCATGGTCTTGAGATGTTTGCAGGCAGTGCTTACTTCATCTTGTCACGTGAATTGATTGTTTTCATGAACACCTCGGCTGTAGTGAAAGATTTTCTTGACTGGTGTGTGGACACGTACGCCCCAGAAGAACATTTCTGGGCAACTACTGTGCGGATACCAGGTGTACCTGGAGAGATACCCAGATCCCACCCAGGTATCACCGATGAGATGAGTATGACCAGGCTGCAGAAGTGGGTTTGGTATGAGCCAAGACGGTATCCACGGTGCACAACCGTACACATCCGTGCTATCTGCATCTTTGGTGCTTCAGACATACGCTGGTTATTTGGCTGTGGCTACTGGTTTGCAAACAAATTTGACCCCAAAGTGGACCCTGTGGCAATACGGTGTCTTGAGGAGACACTTGAGGAAAGGAGAAGACTGTTTGATTGTTAATGAAAAAAACAAACAAAACACTCAATGCAAAAAGCAAATGCAAAGGGCACTACCTGTTTACCACCTTAAAGACAAACTTCCTAGTTCAATCTTATCACCACAAAATTGAATAAGACGCTGAAGTGTTGATAAAAACAAAATTGGCTTATCTTGACATTTTAGTAAAAGTAAAAAAAGCAAAAGTTGCACACTTCCTTACAGTGGTTGAGCCCTCATGAGCCAAAGATAGCATGTGCCTAAAGCTGCTGACCCCTTCTGACGGTTGCTTCATTTCCAGTACTAAGTGCTATGGACTTCAAAGTGTGTAGGAGACCCTTTTTCCATGGCTGGATCCGGTACTGTATGTGGCAGATTTTTACTTTCTATGCCCCGCAGGGTTATGTTATTGCTGGCATTTGTCAGTTTGTTTGTCTGTCCACCTATCTTTGAGCAAGATGACTCAAAAAGTTTTCAGTGGATTTGGATGAAAATTTCAGGGACAATTTTCAGTGGAGGAATCACTCAGTGAGCTACACTCTCCTGAATCATTTTCCTCTAAAGGATACACTTTCATGGTGACTGTTGTTTTAATAGATTTAGTTCCCAGATAAACAAACCTTCACTGAATGTACTGTGGTCTGACTGTTCAGTGAATGTATCACTCACTGAACGTCGTACTGCACGAGACACTGAAACAGGAGTCAAGCCATTTAAACACAAACACACACATCCCCTTGTTGTAACAGATTTAGTTTCTAGAAAAACAAACTTAAAATGTCATGTAACAAGCAGACCTACTGAAAAACAAGTAGCAATAGAATGAAATGTAAGTTAGAATGAAATTAAGTGAGTGATGAATGGCGGAAAAATGGTAGTAGAACAAATATCCTACAAATGTCCAAATTATGAATAGCTTAGAATTAAAATATGAGAACTGCAGCATAAAAATATGAATGACAGCTTATTACACATTTCAGATTATGGCAACACATATGAATGGAAGAACACATGATGATTGGCAGAGTAAAAAAATGGCAAAAACTGAACCAAGTACAAAATAAAATAACAACAAAACAACTTTAAAGATTTTACTTCACGGGCTGTTTGATAGTTCTTATAGTTATTATATTGTTATTATTATAGTTGCATTGTCATGTGAGAATACTGTCTGTGATTTTGAAGGCAGAATTTTCACTTATACTGTCAGTCACATCCACAGACAGTTATTAATCTGTCAATGAACTGAACTGAAACCTGAACTGTTCAGCCGTGTATCAGTGCAGGAAGTCGGAGTGGCAGGCTCTTCCCGCCAAGCACTGAATGATTCGGTGATTCGGTGAACCGATCTTTTGAACCAATCTTTTTAGTGAACTGATTCTGGGTATTCAGTACACCTCAAAGAACTGCCGTGCCCATCACTACTGCCACTGTGCACTCTAAGGTTGCCGCTGATTGCCTGATCCCGTCCACCTGCGCTGGGAAACCCTGATTGGCGCAGACAGCCAACAGCCCCAAACTACCAATCAGGAGTGACTGAGCAGTCGAAGAGGATATAAGAAGCTGGTAGAGCTCGCACTCCTCAGCAAGCTGTAGCCAGCCATGCTCGCGTGCCTCCTTGCTGTCTTTGGACTGTGTAGAAACTGCTTGTTGTAAACTTTCTAAACCTGTGAGGCACTAGTTTTGTGGCTTTGTCAATTTTGAACATCTCACACACACTTAGAGAATTTGTGTTAGCCACATTAGGGTTTGGGTGCTGTTTTGTCATTTATTTTCTTTTGATTTGATAGAATAGTTAAAATTGGTTTTTTGTTTTTCTTTTTTTCATACAAATTAGTATTAGCTCTAGTTTCGAGTCTCCTTTTGTTCGCATGTTTAAATTTGTTTTACAGCACTCAGTTTTTTTTTTGTTGCCTCCCTTTTGTTATTTTCACACAACTTTCCTTTTTGTTAATAAATAACTTTATTTAACCATTAAGATCTGTTTTTCATGTTACTTCCCTTTCCCCCCATGAGCTAGTCGTAACACTGAGATAGGGCAGTTTTCAACATTTTCGCAAATAACTCGCTTAATAATTACAGAAATACCTTGGTGGAGGTTTGTGCACTCAGTTGTGCTATCCCACGTTCACATGGAGACACTTCGAAAATGATACGCGTTCACATGGATCCGCGAGAACAACTGAAAATGTGGTAGCATGTATGCTAGGCCAGTAGGCCAGTTATTTTTGCCAAGGAGTCAGTTCTTGGCAAATACAACAATTGTGTCTCCGCTGGTCAGAGTGTTGCCCCAACAAATCCACATTTTGTTGGAGGGGCGATAACAAACCAAGCACAGTAAGCAGCACACATATTGCTCGGGCCATCGGCAAAAGCTATTGTTGTTCCTGTCTGCGCATTCCCCTTATCTGGAAGAGTACTGCACATGCGACGCACGTCACCATTTTCCCTGACAAAGCTGATTCCTGTTACACTGAGACGTATGCAAAAATGTTTTCAAAACTTCCACTCTGGACCTTGGTTTCAAAAGTCTGTGGATTCAGTCACTCTGGGCACCAATTTTGTGTAGACGGGAGGCGCAAACACAATGAAAACTCTCAGTTTTCGACCATAATCCCTAAAGCACGATTATGGCCCGACCCAACAGTCGTAGGGATTCAGGACCCATCGGCCACGAAAATCGGTCGTTCTGTCTTGTGTAGTGTGTCATGATAAACAATAAATTAGAGGAATTTATGGAGGGAATAGAGCTGGGCAAGTCACAGTGCCCATGGTTGCCTAGTCTGACATATCGACTGTCGATACCGGCGACAAAATCATGCAGTTGGACCTCAGCATAAGCGTCCTTACAGGTTTGTTCATTTTCTTTCAGGCAGCTGCAGGACAAAGACGGTTTACTGATGGACAGAGATGCAAAAACAATATGAGCAGGACAGCTCAAGCTTATTTCACCTGACACTGAAAGCTTCTTCTTTCAGTTGTAGGTGGCAAATATGTTTGTTGGTCGAGGGAGTGGCAGTTATTTGGATATTTGCCTCCGGCTAGCTGTCACATCTTTATCACATCTTGGCTCTCTGATTCCCTCCTTTTCAGTCAAATGATCTCAGGGCACAGATCTCTCATCTTATTATACTAGGATATATGACTAAGCTACTGAGGATTAAAATCAGCAGATGGGTACTTTTTCAGCTTATTCATTCTTCTGATTAACACAGAACAGTATTATTATAATGACTTACTTTAAACATCGATACATGATTCTGTCAAGAGAGGTTGTGAAAACAGAAAGACTTGTTGAATAAAATATAGAGTTCCACTTGTCAGACTTTGATTTGCTTAATTCCGTTTGCACTATTTGCCCTTTACACTCCTGTTTTTTATGTTACATTCTGTGTGACATTTCAGAGCCACTTGAAAATGTATTTATTAGTAAAGAAGTTTATAAATCTGGACAAATCAATCTCTCTCCTGCTGAGGCCATTTGGCTTTGTCTTTGCATGGTAGAGTTTGACTTTGACCTTGTAGATGTAGAGATGAACTGTGGTGACTGACAATGGTTAACTGAAGTGTTTCTGAGCCCACATGGAAATATCCTTTACAAAATTATGTTGGTTTTTAATGCAGTGCTGCCCGAGGGATTGAAGGTCACAAGCATTTAATGTTGGTTTTTGGCCTTGCCACTTGTGTAGAGAGATTTCTAAAATCCCTAAATTCTTTTGCAAATCATTGTTTTCCATTTTCTGTTGTCATTTATGTTTTACACAATGTCCCAATTTCATTTGGATTGGGGTATGTATTTCGGGATGCACGGTTTTGGCTTTTTGTCCATATTTATATTTATTTCAGGATAAGTTTCTGCCTGCAGTTGATTAAGAGCCAATTTAATATGATTTAAAACATAAAATAACAAAAAAAATGTGTTTAAGACATCAAAGAAAAGTCACATTTTTTGTACAGTAGTGAGAATAAATGTGATATTTCATTCTTTGTTGAACAACGACAGCAATAGAGAAAGAAAGGCGGCAGCATTATATGAATTATAATAATTGTTATTTATACAGAACTTTTTAAATCAAGTGACAAAATGCTTTACACTGACAGTAACAATTAAAAGGAGAAGCCCTCCATCACCTTTTGGGAGAAAGGTCATGGAGGGCTTCAAGCAGTGGCGGCTTGTCAATAGGGGGTGCTGGGGCGCCGCCCCCTCCAAAATTCAACAGAGAAAGTCCACTTAAACACAACATAATTTGTCTTTAAATTATAAAAAATAATGGATAAAAACATTTATTTTTACCACATAGTAATAGTCTGTCAGCAGCACCTGCCACCATTCAATAAAAGGGGTTTCACAATGTTTTTACGTAGTAACTCTGTTGTGAATACATAGTTTACGTACAGAGGGGCGCCGGCCTAATGGGTGTCTATGCAAGTCCTTAAACTTTTGCTCAGCATGTGACTTGAGGCGTCTTTGGGATTGGCCGCTTCAACTTTGCCCCCGGGGCGCTGGCCGGTGCGCCCCGGACACTCCCACTTTGACAGGCAGTGAATCAGTATTGTTTTGGTGTTTCTTTTCCTCGTGTGACTGGACAACGAGCGCTGTCAATCATATCGACACGTCACCACAGCAGATATGATTTACTCATGCGCGAGTATCTCACGTATCCTCACACGTCCGACCGATGCTCCCATGCACCGAGGAGGCGTCGTCCAGAGATCCGTCAGAGGATCACAGAAGAGGTGAGATTGCATTAGAGAAGAAAATCAGTGAGAGGCTCTGCTGCACTGAAGATTAGATTAGGATGTGTCTTTCCTAGTAGACATAACATAATTCAGGGGCAAAACTTTCCATTTTATGTCACACATGGCACTAAACCATAGATCAGGAGCCACAAAATGAGTTTGCCAAGAGGATATAAATGCTTTGGTAAGTAGAACATTATCCTTTTGTAGACTTAAGTTCTCAAAAATCTATATAGTTTTTAATTCTTGCATATTTTTACAAAAACAACATACTTTTAGCAGGAATTGGGGCTTTTATTGGGTGGGTAAGTTTGTTTTTACCCTACTAAAAGTATACTTTAAATTTAATTGACAAAATTGATGCATTATTTTGATTATAATATTATATTAAGGGACCTATAAAAATATATTTAAAAAAATCATGGCAAAGCAGGAACAAGATAGGAGAAATTGTAATACACAAGTGCATGCAGATTATTGCACTGCTCATTAAATATTACTGTTACATTGTGTGAAAGCCTTTGAAAAATTACAAAAAGAAGACTTGATAATGCTATCAAGTTATGTGCTGCAGTTTACTGGTGAAAACAGTGGGGTCTTATTAGTCCCAAAAGTGTAAACGTCACAAGTTCTTTACCTCTTAGGTGTATGTCCATTACAGAATTATTTTTTAATCTACTGGAGCTTTTAGATTTGACACTTACCTTGTACCTTTCCAGCTTGTACCATTGTGCACAGAATAAAATCAATGAAAACAGAGCAACAGAATGTATATCTTGTCTTTAAATGTTGTAGTTTTATTATGGCAACTAAACATGTGATAAAAAATAAAAAATATCAATATAAATATATATAGTATTGTCATTATATATAATTGTATACCAAATGTTTAGTTGCTATAATAAAAAGTTCTATTCGGATACAGAAATTAAACATTCTGTTGGTGTTTTTTGCTGACTGAATATTGCACATAACGGTATAATGTAAAAGTATTCAAAAGCTCCAGCAGATGGAAACAGACTCCTGTAATGTAAAGTTTATTTTTTTGACTTTTTAAAATGTGAAGTAATTTTGCTGAAAACTATAAATGTCATCCAAACATTGACAGCCTCCATTTCAGTTGTGAGAATCAGTCAGCTGGTGTGAGCCGTCTGCCCTTTGTGCTGCATGCTTGTATCTGATTTTTTTTATTATTTGTTTTATTTTGTTCATACTTTTTACAGTTAATCTATACCAAAACTGTATCACATAGTTTTACCTTTAGTTTTAAAGCATCAGTTTAGTGGTACGTAAGATTCTGTTTGTGTTTACAATCTTGAGCCATGAGACATCATGTATAAGATAAGACACTGTTCAGGTGACACAAGAAATGTTCATAAAATAGTGAAACTGACATAAATTATAGCTTTATTTTTATGGGAGCAGGTTAAACTTTGGCTGTTTTATTGATTTTTTTCCAGTAAATACTGATGTTAACTTTTAGTAATAAAATGTGTTTTTCTATGTATTTTTTAATGACAGATTCACACAGTACCACACCATGGTTCCTGAAGATTCCCTCAGCAGCTCCTTGAAGGCCGACCCAGTGCTCAACTAAAGCTAAAGACAGAGTTCAGTCTTATGTCCAGCAAGGAGGACTTCAAGGCCTGCTGTGGTGCTGTGGACCTTATCCAGTTGTTGATGGAAAATAATCTTGGAGAGGTATTTTCAGAGACTGTCACTCTGCTAAAGATCCTCATCACCACACCCATGACCACTGCAGAAGCTGAGGTGCTTCTCAGAACTTTCCTCAGAAACACCATGAACCAGGACAGGCTGAATGCACTGGCCATGCTGTCAATGGAAGAGAGACTGGTGACGGATATGATGGACTTCAGTCAGAGGGTCACTGAGAAATTTGCAGCCCCGAAGGAAAGGAGGGCAAAATTTCAGTTTAAATAGTGCATATTTCAAAGTAGGTTGTATTGTGATTATGTTTTGTCTTTAGTTTCTTTTCACTGTAGTATGGAGCGCTTCTTTGGTTTGTTTCCTCCAAAGCTGCGCCCCCCTTAAAATTTTTGGCACCAGCCGCCACTGGCTTCAAGGTAATCAGTAAACTCTCAAAATCATTTCTAAAACATACAGAGAGCCAATGTAAAGGCACTACAACAGGAGTGATGTGGTCATATTTTCTTGTTCTGGTTAAAAGCCTGGAAGCTGAGTCCTTGTCTGTCTGGAGTCAATCTACTGATTTCTAGCTCTAGCAGGCACAGAGGCTGTTACAATAGTCATGTGCTGCTTGACATAAGCTAACTGTCTAACCAGACTCCCAGATTTTTGGCAGCTCAGGCAGAAGCCGGCAAAGGGCCCTGTTTTTTTAGTAATTTGTTGTGGTCCAGTTAAAACAATTACAGTCTTGGAGTTAGGTTGTAAGAAATAATTTTCCATCTATTATTTAATCTCAGACAAGCAGTTAATTATGGTACTTAGCATTCCAGGATGTGTTGATTTCAATGGCAGGTACCCAGGACATGGGTAACAAGGTAACTAAATATTTTAATTATAAAGAAGTACATAGGGGTAATTAAAATATTCAAATAATAGGTGTTAGAGTTGGATTGAATTGACAGTTTTAGTCAGTTGGACAACAATTTTAACTAGAAAAATTGCATTTCCTTGCAGCAAATGCGTTGAAATGCTGAGTCTGAATGCTGGAACTGTGAAATGAAATGGCTAAAAGCAATGCAAACAAAGCTGAAAATGTGAAAATGTGACATAAAGTAGTTGGAAGCAGTAAAGCACAGCTGCAAATGTGGGAAATGTGTCATAATAATGGTTACAGTTGTGAAAGAAAGCTGAAAATGAATAAACGTGAAAGGAAATTGCAGAAAGCTGTAGAAATGTTTGGCCACCATGAAGAAATTGTAAACTATGATTAAAAGAGTAAAATTTGTTAAGGCTAAAATGACATAGATTGTAATCAGTAGCAGAAGTGTGAAATATGTTATCAAATTTGCATTGTAAAGACAGGAAAAGAATAAAGTTGTTTGGAAGTGAAAGGTTGAATCACTGACAACCTGTGACATCCAGACTGAGAGGACAGCAGCCAGATGCATACAGCAAGGAGCTGTAGTAATCAGCAGTCTGTGTTGGACACACAGTTGAAAAGTACAACTGCCTTCACCAGAATTTGAACCCGGGCCCCTGGAGGGAGAGTCAGCAACTTTGCAGCTAAAAATATGTCTATGATAAATGTTATGGAAATTGTGATTTTGTTGGATTTCAGTAGGAAGTGAAATAAACATTTCAGCTCCAAAAAAAAGAATTTTCTGGCTATTATTTGTGCATTCAGGCTTTAAAGGGTTAAATTATGAAGTGCAATTGAATATGCAGAATTAGCCTAGATTACATTTTCCTTTAGTAACTGAAAAATGTTTTGTCATCAATCTGTAGGCTACAAGTCTACAACACTATGAACTATCCAGTATAAAAGCATCTGACTTGAAAATTAATGTAAACAGTGGTGATTTTCATTGGAGGACAATAAGGAGTGGACATTAACAGTCAGAATGTCATTAGAAACTTTATCTGCTCAAGTTAACATCTAAGTCAAAGTTGTCACTACTTCATTTTTAAATCAACAAATCTATACTTGAACATCAAACTCAAAGTAATAATAGCCTACATACATGAATTTGTAAATCTGGACAGGAATGTCTGAGTAGAGAAATGTAAAACAGTGTAATAATTGTGTGTAGTCTGGTTTATTCTAGTGGGTATAATCTGACATACTCTGATGATGTTTGTCCTCTTAGGGCCTCCATACACTGAAGACATTTTTACCACAATTTGACCAGATTAATACTCCGTCCACTGAAAACAGCTCTGAGACCCACAATGGGCCTCCACCTACAGGTTGGGAACCGCTCCACTAGTAGACTGTATTTGAAGATTGATTCTTCAAAGATTGATCTGATATCATGGAGAATAAGTGATGGAGGATCCCTCAGGATGAATGTATTATTTAGAAAACAGTGAGTGAGTGAAAACAAGAGCTGGACTGATGAAGAATGTAGAGTTTTGATTAATCAAAGGCTGACTCGTCAGTTTTTGAAGTCTTTGTGTTCACTTAAACCGGGCACATGAGCTGTCAAGACACCGTGTGAATGATAAAATCACACAGAGTGACTGATGATCCCTCACTGTCCCTGCGATGCGCGTCTATCTGCATCTTTACGCCCACCGGCAGACGGAGGAGCGCACACACACACACACGCTGAGAGAAAGTGAAAGTCACACAAGCTTGCTGCTATACGTATCCTTGCGCATTTTGTTGTGGTTATATGGTATTTCGGGGCGTTTTCTAGTGGGTATATGGCGTATTCCTGAGTATGCAGCCAGAGTCTGGCGGACTGTAAGCAGAGCAGACTCCGCGCAGAATGTCCGGTTTCTCACTAACCTTGTGCGTTGTTTTCCATTTCTCTGTCATGACGCTGTAGGCTGAGGTCGAGGAAGAGGAGCTGCTCTGCCTGCTGACTTTGCAAAGCACTAACATGAAGAGACGGAGGCAGTGTGACATTTAATGTGGGTCGATGATAAAGCTGGGGACTTCCAGGTATACGAGCTCATGCTGTGCCAAAACCGTGATAGCTATCAAAAAAAGGACTGCACCATGAGCATCACAAGAATCAGCTGAAACGATTGATGTAAGCTTTGTGTCTGTACTGTAGAAAATGTTGACACCAGAGGAGTTTAAAAACGGGCTTGAAAGTGAAGCTGTCGGCGTACATCAGCCTACATTTCCCACAATCCTTTGCGCATGTCCCTGTTATTACACTGTAAAGTGAGGACGGGGACCAGCTGACTTTGCAAAGCATTAACATGAAGAGACAGAGCTGGAGTCACATTTAAAGGATAAGTTCGGTTTCTACAGCTTTCACATAGTTTGTAGAATGAAGTAGAACAATATACTCACCCAGAAGGCTTTCCTGATCCAAACAGTGCTTCGGGAGATACATCCAAATCGAGCGGTGGACATCCGTATAAATGGTAGCAGACGGGGCATGTATAGCGCCGCTCCTAAAACTGCTTTAATCGTCCAAAAACTCATTAGTTTCACCAACATTTCATCATGGTCCACTCGCGCTACCCCTCCACGATAGTCCGGTGTCACTCCATCCATGTTTTTGTGACTGTGCTGACCTCTGAACTGAAAAGTTTCTTGCCTCCGCGTCCTCCTTTCGATGAGCCCTTCATCTGTATACTCTGGCTCGAAACTGTAAGGACACCCATCATATTCAAAGTTCTCGTCCACAACATCTTCATCCGATAGATATTCGTCCATTTTGCACAAAACTGGAAGAAGAAAGTTATTGTGTAGCCACCGCTTGCCGATGAAACAATGAGCCGCACTGCGCACGCGCGCGCAACCGAAAGAAACTTTTCAGTTCAGAGGTCAGCACAGTCACAAAAACATGGATTGAGTGACACCGGACTGTCGTGGAGGAGTAGCGCGAGCGGACCATGATGAAATGTTGGTGAAACTAATGAGTTTTTGGACGATTAATGCAGTTTTAGGAGCGGCGCTACAGATGCCCCATCTGCTACCATTTATACGGATGTCTGCCGCTCGATTTTGGATCTAAATATCTCCTGAAGCATCGTTTGGATCAGGAAAGCCTTCTGGGTGAGTATATTGTTCTACTTCATTCTATAAACTATGTGAAAGCTGTAGAAACTGAACTTATCCTTTAAATGTCGATGTGAAAATACATGGCGAGCAGTGTTTTGTGTGACAGCAGTGCTTGGAGTGGACTCGGCGCTGTCGTATAGTGTCAGCGTACATCCGCCTACATTTCCCAGAATCCTTTTCGCATGTCTGTGTCATGACGCTGTACACTGAGAAGATGAGGAGACAGGGGTGGTGTTACAACAATGAAAAGTGTGGGTCTGACGAGCAATGCGTGACAGCTGGCAGGCGTAAATTTTTGAGGGCTAAAATGGCAAAGACTGTAATGAGTAGCATGCGTGTTTACGTATTTCTGAAATATGCATGATAGTATAAAAACAGTCTACAACAGGAATCGAACCCCAGTCTCCGGATAAAATGATAACCGCGCTAACCATTCAACTAACAGCTCAGATAATTCACCGTGATACACCCGTCCAGACAACAGCAGACTATGTAATGATGCTGTCAGCGTGTACAGAGCGGTGAAGTCAAGCTGGGTACTTCCGGGTATACGGGCTAATGCTGTGCCAAAACTGTGATAGCTATCAAAAAAAAGGACTGCACCGTGAGCATCACAAGAATCTCCTGAAAAGATTGATGTAAGTTTCATGTCTGTACTGTAGAAAATGTTGACGGGAGAGCAGCTTAAAAACGGCCTTCAAAGTGAAGCGACCAGCTCTCTGGGGAAGAAAATTTCAATTGGAGCAGACAGAGGACTTTGCGGGATACCCGTGGCTCTGAAGCTCACTGAGACAAAACGATGTCAATGTCGAGGTTGAAACGAATTTCAGCTGAAAGAGGAGAAGTGTAGCTTCATTTTGATGTATAAATCATATCTGTAGAACAAAGTTTGAATCTTTTATTGCAGTTTATCCGCTAGAAATTTTGGAATCTTTTGGAATGCGAAGCTCACGCTATAAGAGGTCACGTGACACGCTCTAAGAACAGAGAAATCCTCAAAAGTTACTGTTGCTTAAACAGTGATATCTCAAAAATTGTAGAAGATAGCAAAAAGCTGAACAAATGTAAAAATAGTTGAGAGATCAGTGAATCTGTCAAAGCAAGAATGAAGTCTGTAGGTGGAAGTATGCCGAAGCTGTACAGGCTGAAAGTTGAAGCACTTTTCAGCAGACCTGCAAAAATCTCCCATTGACTTCAATGCAAAATATCTGCCGAAAATCATTTTTACTGTAAAAACTGTAACAGTTAAACATGTGAAAAATACAAGCGCAAATCTCCTGAACATGCTGCACTGCTCAATTTTTTTCTGTGAAAATCTGTGCAAATATGAAGGCTGTGAAAAGGTCCAAATAGTTGAGGGAAGAATAAGAAGAAGAAGAAAAAGAAGAAGAAGAAGAAAAAGAAGAAGAATAAAGTCGGATAACAATATGTTGAAATGCTGACTCAGCATTTTAACATAATTATAATTAAGTCATAGGTGAATATTTCGAAAATGTGTTGTGAGCTTGTAGATAGGCTAATTCCATTAGCGGTAACGTAGCTGACTCTCCCCCAGGGATGTGGTACTGATTCCCAGCAAGGGTATCCATACATTTTCTCTGTGTTCAATAAAGACTGTTGATAAGTGCAGCTGCTTGCTACTGAGCATCTGGCTGGCTATGGTTCCAGGGCGAGTCAGTCAGAGCTGCTGTTGCCTCTGGAGCTAGCCATGTTGCTATTCGGTACTAATTGTTTTTTTTTTTTTTTTCTTTTTTTTTTTTTTGGAGCACGGTCTATTTGTTTCCCCTTCCCCTGAATTGATTTGACAAAGTTAGTGTCTGTTTCCACACACACACAAACACTTATATATATATATATATAAATAAAGCAAAACAAAACAAACACAAAAAAACCTCCCTCATGACTATTACCTTGTGGAGGTTAGGGAGCTGGTGTACTCTGAGAACTATGGCATTAGAAGGCAACTCCTGCCTGGCAGGTGTTACCAAATCAAACATGTCAAGGGGAAGGATTTAGACTAAAAACAGTCAAAGAAACAATCTTGGCCCTTTTTTAGGAACTTAAATTTACATGGTAATATATTATTTAAAGACCCAGGTGGCAATCTCAAAGAATGGCTTCAATCTAGAAATTTCAAGTGGCTGTGAGCAGTTTCTGGTCAAGTGACCCATGTACACTCCTCATACCAAGTTTCCACTAAGGTGATGGCAATCGTTAAAAACAGTGGCCATCTTGAAAATGGCTGCCATCTTGAATATTCAATTGTCTAATGTTATTTTTCAAAGAGTGACTCTTAGAGATTTGATAGAAATGGCTGCCATCTTGAATTTTCAAGTGTCTAACGTCATTTTTCAAGAGAGGCCCTTAGAGAGCATTTGTGCCAAATTTAATGCTTGCATCACCATATGAATGATTTTTTCAGTTACCCGCTGCACTATATAGTCACGTTCTGATTTTATCCAGTTTGATGACATGAGTTCTCTAATTTATAATCTGATCAACAGGTAACATGGGTTTCTCCATTTCCCATTGCAGTTTACTCCATTTTCATTCAGACCTTTTGACTCTCCATGGAGAAAAGAATTTTTTGTGTGTGCTCCAGTGCATACAAGTATTCCCAAGGGATTAAAGTAAATGGGCCATCAAATCCACTGCAAGAAAACCCAAATTATTCAGTTTGGCTGTGGTTGTTTCCCCTTATGAAGCCAGCTGGTTGGTGCTGTTGGCGTGATGTGTACCGGAGCAGTGCCTAAACAAAGAGGAATGCAAGTGGAAATGTCAATGGCCATGATTACATGATATTTTTTGATTCGGAATTAATTATTCAGAATTAAATAATGCAGAATTAAAGTGTTCTCCTTTGTGTTTACATGTAAATAAAAATTCCGAATACAGGTTTACATGGAAAACATGTTTACTTACCTTTATTTAAAGGCCTGGGGGATGGGAATGGTTCTGATTGGACAGGGGGCGGATGTGACGTAGTGACGTATTTGTTACTTTTACTCAAGTTCAGCATCTGTCAGGGAAACCTCGTCCAACTTGGACGCTACAACTTTAAAAAGGTCTCCATTTTTATGCTTACGTCCATCCACTCTTTCATTATTTCCAAATCTTCTAAGGCTCTAAATAAATAAATTGTCACGGCTCAAGTCCAACACTTGCTTCAGGCGGCCATCCTGTTCTCATCAGTGTCCCATGCGTCATCATGACAGGACAAGGGAATGAGCATGTGCAGAACGCCAAGTCTGTTCAATGTGCACATGGACAGATATGTGGAACAATAGACAGACATGCAGATTGAGAGAGCTTCAGTTGTTCTTAAGGCAGATACAGGAGTATTTTACTGAGCAAAATTTCTGAAAAACACCAGATTGGGTCTGAGCAGCCTTGAATTTTGAAATTATACATCTTCATTGTCCCCCTATTCAGCCCTTAACAGTTGTTTTTATTTCTCTTTCCCTGCAGGATGAGACGAAGATCATTTCTGGGACTCAAAACACTGCTCATAATTGGTCTTCTGTCCCTGCTGGGTCTGCACATCATTCCGATGGTCCACAAAAAGCACAACAACATCCTTAAATCTTCAGATCCATTTGTACCCGTTCCCATTTTTCACAAATACAATGTCAGCTGTTCAGCCATCTATGACTTGGACCCAGCAGAGGTGGCGAAAGTTCTGAAGATCAGAAAGACACAACTTGTTGAGGACACGGATGAAAGTCTGTCTGCTGCCACATCAAACTGTCCAATGTTCCTCAAGACAAGAGGTTATGCTGATGTGTGTGCATCAGAGGAGGAGATGGACTTTCCTATCGCCTATTCTCTGGTTGTGCATAAATATGCATGGATAGTGGAGAGACTGATCAGGACAATCTACTCCCCCCGCTAACATCTACTGCATCCACTATGATGGCAAGTCCCCACCAGAGTTCATCTCAGCCATAAAGAGCTTAGCTCAGTGTCTGCCCAATGTCTTCATTGCCTCTAGGATAGAGGTTGTCCATTACACAACATTTAGTCGAGTGCAAGCAGATATCAACTGTTTTTCAGACCTTCTGAAGTCAGAGGTTCAGTGGAAATATGTCATTAACCTCTGCGGTCAGGATTTACCCCTGAAGACCAACGTTGAGCTGGTGAAAGACCTCCAGAAGTTTAACGGGGCGCACATGCTGGAAACAACTTGAGTGTCACAATACAAGAAGATGAGGTTTACCTATCACCATGATCTGTCAAGAAATTGGGCAAAAAGAACTGACATATTAAAGTCACCACCTCCTCATGGTCTTGAGATGTTTGCAGGCAGTGCTTACTTCATCTTGTCGCGTGAATTCATTGTTTTCATGAACACCTCGGCTGTAGTGAAAGATTTTATTGACTGGTGTTTGGACACCTACGCCGCAGAAGAACATTTCTGGGCAACTATTGTGCGGATACCAGGTGTACCTGGAGAGATACCCAGATCTCACCCAGATATCACCGATGAGATGAGTATGACCAGGCTGGTAAAGTGGGTTTGGTATGAGCCAAGACGGTATCCACGGTGCACAATCGTACACATCCGTGCTATCTGCATCTTAGGTGCTTCAGATGTACGCTGGTTATTTGGCTGTGGCTTCTGGTTTGCAAACAAGTTTGACCCCAAAGTGGACCCAGTGGCAATACAGTGTCTTGAGGAGAAGCTTGAAGAAAGGAGAAGACTGTTTGCTTGTTAATCAAAAAGAAAAAAAACCCCAAAACATCCTGTTGTGAGTTTAAATCAAATTCAGGGTGGACATAAACATGGTAGCAATATACAACCAACTTAGAGATTCTGAATTAGTTCAGGATGTGTCTTAGGAAAAATAAACACTGACCCAACACTGGTGTAGAGACTTGTTTCCTCATAGATTTTGGGTTTGTAGTCTATACTATTTACCATTTCTGATGATGTTCTTTTTTGTTTTGATGTTTCTTCAGATTGATAAGACTATATTAATTTCTATTTTTAAAGAAGGTCAAAGAAATAAAACTCATCTTAAAGCCTCTTTGAAACATGGTCAGTCTTTTAACTATAACACTGCTGAAACTGAGATTTTGTCTAGACATTTTAGAATCAGGAAGCACAAAAACATTGCAGTACCCTCATCCATCCCCTGAGTCAACATACTGATGGTGGTATGAGACAGATTTTTACTGTAAGGGAGGCCGATCACCCAGAGCAGCTTTGCTCAAGGCACAGGCGCACCAAATAGCCTCTGAATGGGCCAATCATGAAGGAAGCATATGAAGCAAAGGTCTGAAGCCACAAACATGCAACCAAATAATATTAGTGGAAAAAAATGGTATGAACAAACATGGAGCTCCTTTACGAGGAAACAAGAAATGTTTTACTTGCATAGGTTTTCGGTACAAGAAGTTTTTAATAGACACAAACACCCACACACATACACACTAGCACAGTGCTTGAAGTGACTCATAACTCAGCATCTTTAGTGCAGGACTCTCCTCTTGTCTCCCTATCATCAGTCAGATTACTTCATAATCATCAACGCTCACATACACCTGCCTCCTTACTTGCTTCCTGCTTTATATGTGGCTGCTTTGGCTAAAGTGACTGCAATAAGCATTTTAACACTGTGTCTTAGGCAGATAGTTACAATTTTTACAAGTCTTGAAAACAGCATTGCTCAGGGGCAGGGAATAGCACCTGGCAGATGAGCTGTCACATAGAAAAACATTAATTTAATGAGTAACTCTATTCTGTTATCGCATTTCTAGGTGATTGGCCTTTAAGGGCAATTTAGAGTCACCAATGATCCTACAAAGCATGGTTTGTGGTCCATGGGAAGAAACAAAAACACACGCATGTAGTGGGAGAACATGCAAGCACCACACAGAAAGGCCCTGACTGACATGGGATTTGGACCAGCAACCTTATTGCTGTGAGGCACGTGCACTGCCTGCTGCGCCACCATGCCGCCCATAAGTGAAAATTGCTCCATCAAATTGTTTCATGAGTAAAAGCACTGGAGAACTTGCTTTAAAATACTTAAAGGGATAGTTCAGGGTTTTGGAAGCGGGGTTGTCTGAGGATCATGGCATGAGCCTGAACAAAGCCTGCTCTGCATATGCGCAGAATAATTGAGATATACATTGCAGCACATGGTGTCACTGACTGTGCAATTCAAAGTATTCTAAGCAAAAACAAGACACAAAAACAGTGTTGGGTGATTACACACTAGAAACAGATTATTTGCAATGACTCACCTTTCCACAACCAAGTCGCTGTTTACAGCTAGCTGCTTTATTACCAAAATTTGAGTCGATTATTTACTGCCCAACCCTTTAGACTGAGTGCATTTTTTTTTACCAGATAAAAAGAGTTTCCCCTCCTCAAGACAACAACATCAAAATAAGCAGGTATTCACAAGAGACCTGTTTGTCTATGCAATGCAGTTTGGCTTAATCACTTGGAGATGTTTTGTACAAAACTGGCTCTTCTAAAAGCATAAAGACCCGTTCACTGTTTGTAAACAAAGATGGATGCGCGCACATTTTGGCAACGGAAGTATGGCGGCTAGCGGGGCTTGTCAAGTTACTTCAGTGCATTTTCTTTTACAGATTGCGAAGCCTACCTTAAAAAGCTTATTTTAACAAGTGGTGACTGGCTTCCAGATCCATAACTGACTGGGAGCATGACGTTAGTATGTGGCCCGATATTCAGTGGCCTGATATGTACTTGTATTTGGTTGAAAAACCTAGCGTGTATACAAGAGAAAAGTTATGAGCATACAAATCTCTTGGTGCGTATGACTATGTAATGTGCGGACATGTACAAGAGGTGAAATACCACGACACTGATGTTTTGAGTCCTAAAGTCTGAAGTCCTACCTTGCCAAAGACAAGGATAAAAGACTACGATGTATGACTAATGACTACAATGAAAAGAGCAAAGTAATCAGTTTTATCTTTTGCATAAGTTAGGTTGTGGACTTACCTGGCTGTTTTAGATGTCCTGTTATTTATCTTTATCCATTTAAGTGTCATCTTCTAAATTCTGATGTAGATTGTTTAAAATAAAATCATTTTTATGTATATTTTATATTGTTGTGTAGCCCTACCTCTATTTACACTGTGGGAAAAGAATAAACACACAAATAACAGTTTCCTTACATTTCATGTTTGTTATTCACAACTGTCTGTAAATTGATGTACTTCAGTGAATCAAGACATTTAACTTTTTAATCAACGCAATACATATCCAAGTCACATTTATAAAATAGTACATATTTTGAGAAAATCTTCAGAAAATAACTATTATATATGCAGGGATTAAAGCAAAAAAAAAAAAATCTTTTGACTGAATTTTCTTTCCACACCAAATCACATTACCCGACCATCAACACACCATGTCACGTGTATAAGTGCCTTTTTCCTGCCTATTAGTCACTTCCTTAAGGTCATCATGTGAAAAGGAGTACACTGTGTACATGGCCTTAGCCCATGGGCATGTACACAGTATACTGTTCACTAATAAAGCATTCAAGTTGTAAAAAGGATTTCATCTACACCAGGGGTCTGCAACCTTTCCAATCAAAAGAGCCATTTAGCCTGCCATGCCCACCAAAAAAAAATCATTTCTTTCCTGCATTCTGATAATTTTTTTATGAACAATTTTCTAATAATCATGAGGTTGTCTTGTGATCTTTGAGGTGCTTTTTGAAATCTCAGTGTTTTTGAAGCTTATCTCACTGAAATGATTAATCAATTTTTAGTTTCATGTCAATCTTGATGTCTAATGAAAAATATGTCAGATGCACAAATTGCACAATAACTCACACACCTGAGTTTGTAGTTACTGAATGAGGGAGAGTGTGTGAGGGGGAGAGAGGCTGACAGCTACCACATCACAGCAGATATGGTAATAACAAAAACATTCACCTGATATCTTTGTGTAAAAATCCCCCTCTTCAAAAGTGAGGTCATATTTCCACTGAATTTATCGTCTCCCCGTTTCTCTCGTCTTTTCCGAAGCTTAATTGCCGACACGCCTCTGTTTTAAAAGTTTGAATCCCTTCACAGCAGCAGCTGATGTTTTAAAAGTAAGAGAGTTCAACAAAACATCGATTAGATGTTTCGTTTTTCTCACCTGAATTACGTTTCTGCTCTTGCAGGTGTTTTCCTCTTGTTGAACTGCATCAAGCTGTTGAAGGCTGTTTGGCTTTGTCGGCCACCATATTGCACTGTGAGTGTGCAGTGCGAATGACTATTGTTATTCTTCTAATTGGACGCCTCTTCTCAAGTGTTCAAGTGTTATCGGACCAAACGGATTACATTCAGCGTCAGTTTAATATCATTGATATATTGAAGAGCAGTAGTCTTTTTTCCCCCTCTCATTTTGTAAATAACGGAAATCCATCATGGCAACGGAGAACTTTAATCCATGTATATGTAAGTAGTCAATACATTTTTACATGAATGTAAATGAAAACCTGTACACAATACAATGAATTAATCTAGGCAAGAAGATGCATTTAAAGGGATATTCCAGTATAGGTTTAACCCATGGTCTAATGCTAGACCATGGAGTAAACTTAAACCAACACTATGTAGTTTTTCCACCCTAATATAATATTTCAAGAGTCATTGTGATGGTACATCACCTTACAACAGGTTGACTGACACCTCTGTCATAGTC
Organism: Cetoscarus ocellatus; assembly: GCA_037902135.1. Taxonomy (NCBI): domain Eukaryota; kingdom Metazoa; phylum Chordata; class Actinopteri; order Labriformes; family Labridae; genus Cetoscarus; species Cetoscarus ocellatus. The sequence goes on along the minus strand of JBAMNC010001708.1, from coordinate 102,256 downwards.
TGAGAGGGTCTGTATCACCTTCACTGGCACTAAGTACCTTCAATGTGGATGGTAGGAACACTTCCACACTCAAAAACTACAAACTAAAAAACATGGTCAGACTGTACCTTATCAGTCCACATGGTTTATTTATCTCTAGGGACGTCCTGTCGGCTCGCTTCTCCTCCCTCCATGTGTCAACAAATGCACGTTGGTGTGATGCGCTCTGTTTTTGTAACCGCGCAGTTACACTCAACAACCATAGAGGCCCCTAGAGAGCTAAAAAGCTGGAATCTTACTTTGTGCTGCTTTAAGCTAGAATATCCCTTTAATCACTTGCATCATGTAGATGTGAATCAATATAAAAAGACCCAGATGTTACATTTTATGATTTTCTATGCACAGTTTCTCAGTAATTACTTATTTGGAACAACAGTTTTAAAGAGGTTTGTCATTGCTGCTGCCGATGCTGCCAACTGTGCAATTTAAAGAGTTTTTGGTGAAAATAAGGCACAGACACTAGCAGGTTATGGCACATTATTTATCTTCTTTGAAGACTGATCTAATATATGAAAGGTTTTCATTAACTGCATGGTGTTAGTCTTTTATCTCATCTGTCCATCTGTCTGACTGTTAGCAAGACAACTCGAAGTAAAATCTCCAGGAGTGTTTGACATGGCACAAGGAAAAAGTGATTAGATTTTGGTGCACGGATGAGGATCTAGGAATTTTTAAAAGGATTTGTAAACACAGCCAGCCAGGGCATTTTTGCAAATAGTTCGGGAAAGAATGTCAGAAATGCCTTGGTGGAGGTTTGTGTTCTCTGAGTACCTCTAGTCGTCTTTTGGATCATTTGTTAGAAAGTAAAAGAAGACTCATCAGCTGATTTTAAGTAACAAGAACTTTTGTAAAAATTAAGCACAGACAAAGAATAAAGTTTAGTTGCAAATAAAACTCAATTTAAGCACAGATACCATATAAAAATGGATAAAAGTACAGTACTTAAACACGTTTACTTTGTCAGTGTCCACTACTGATAGTAACTGAGGAAAAAAGTGTTGAAACAGAATTTTGAAAACGTTATCAGGATATTTTGGAAGACCTGAGAATGCAACTGGATTTTTATATAAAAGTCCAGTCCTGAAATGTCCTTGCTACTAAATATTCAACAGTCAACTGTTTGTGGTATAATAACAGAGTGGAGGCAATTGGAAAAGACAGCAACTCAGCCATGAGGTGATAGGCCAAGTAAAATCACAGAGCGGGGTCAGCTGATGACACATAATGCACAGAAGTCACCAACGTTCTGCAGAGACAGACCTCCAAACTTCATGTGGCCTTCAGATTAGCTTAAGAACAGTGCACACAGAGCTTCATGGAGTGGGTTTCCATGGCCGAGCAGCTGCTTCCAAGTCTCACATCACCGAGTGCTGTGCAAAGTGTTGGATGCAGCAGTGTAAAGCACCTCACCAGATACTCGAGAGCAGTGGAGACGTGTTCTCTGGAGTCACAAGTTAGTTAGTTCCAGTGAAAGGAACTCTGAATGCTTCAGCACACCAAGAAATTTTAGACAATTTCATGCCCCCAACTTCGTGGGAACAGTTTGGGAATGGTCCCTAACTGTCCCAACATGACTGCACACCAGTGAACAGAGCAGGTCCATGAAGACATGGGTGAGCCGGTTTGGTGCAGAAGAACTTGACTGGCCTGCACAGAGTCCTAACCTCAACCCAACAGAACACCTTTAGGATGAATCAGAGCAGAGACTGCGAGCCAGGTCTTCTTGTCCAACATCAGTGTGTGACCTCACAAATGTGCTTCAGGAAGAATAGTCAAAAATTCCTATAAACACTCCTAAACCTGTGGAAAGCCTTCACAGAAGAGCTGAAGCTGTTAGAGCTGCAAAGGGGCCAACATGACATTAAACCCTCTGGATTAAGAATGGGATGTCACTCAAGTTCATATGTGTGTGAAGGCAGGTAAACGGATACATTTGGCAATAAGTGTGTGTGGGTGTGTGTGGGGGTGTGTGGGTGTGTGTGTGTGTGTGTAAATTCTCAAATACAGGCCAGGGCATCCATTACAAAATCCCACAGAGTACAAGGCCATTATAAGACAGAGGCTTCCTCCTGGTAAAGTAAAACGATTATATGAAAAATTATAATTAATTAATTCAGCTTCTTTCATGTAAAAGATGATTATATACAACTCAACTCATTCAGAGCTTGAATATTCATATTTAAAGAAAATGTTTGAAAAAAAATGCCATTTAAGGTTTATTTTTTCTTTATTTTGAAAAACTTTTTAATAACTATTTCTTTAAAATCAACAACCCTAAAAGCAATATTTTGTCATAAAAATGATAATAATAGAAATTAATGACTTATATTGTCTGCTTCTCTCTTCAACTCACACACTTGCTTATTAGAGAAATAAGCTTGAGCTCCTCCTGTCATAATGTCATAATGTCAAAAAGGGGAATAAGGCTTTACAAAACACTGGGAGTTATGGTCGTGTGTTGGATCAGTAATGGGGCTGTGGGCAGTAGCGGCTGGCGCAGCTTTGGAAGAAACAAACCAAAGAAGCGCTCCATACTACAGTGAAAAAAAACTAAAGTCAAAACATTATCACAATGCAACCTACTTTGAACAATGCACTATTTGAACAGAAACTTTGCCCTCCTTTCCTTCTGGGCTGCAAATTTCTCAGTGACCCTCTGACTGAAGTCCATCATATCCGTCACCAGTCTCTCTTCCATTGACAGCATGGCCAGTATATTCAGCCTGTCCTGGTTCATGGTGTTTCTCTGGAAAGTTCTGATTCTTTTTAAGTTTGAGAAGCACCTCAGCTTCTGCAGTGGTCATGGGTGTGGTGATGAGGATCTTTAGGAGAGTGACAGTCTCTGAAAATACCTCTCCAAGATTATTTTCCATCAACAACAGGATAAGGTCCACAGCACCACAGCAGGCCTTGAACTCCTCCTTGCTGTACATTAAGACTGAGCTCTGTCTTCAGCTTGCTTCCGTTGAGCACTGGGTCGGCTCTCAAGGAAATCTTCAAGAAACATGTCGTGGTACTGTGTGAACCTGTGACCCTGCAGCAAAGTGGCACTGATGCGATGGTCAGTGAAGGAGAATCGTTCCCTCAATATGGTGTTGTAGACCTACAGAAGAGCAATAAAAAAATATATCAAAAGTTGACATCAGTATTTACTGAATAAGAAATCAATAAAACAAAGTTTAACCTGCTCCCAGAAAATAAAGCTGTAATTTATGTAATTTTCACCATTTTAAGGACATTTCTTGTGTCAACTAAACAGTGTTTTATTTTATACATGTCTTATGTCTCATGGCCCAAGATTGTAAACACAAACAGAATCTTAGGTACCACTAAACTGATGCTTTAAAACTAAAGGTAAAACTATGTGAAATAGTTTTTGGTAAAGATTAACAGTGAAAAAGTACACACAAAACAAAGAACAAATAGAAAGAAACAACTTCAAATTTTAAGAAATCAAAAAAAAAAAAAATTAACATTACAGGAGTCTGTTTGGAGCATTTGGATATGACATGTGCGGTATTCAGTCAGCAAGAAACACCAACAGAATGTATAATGTTTGTATCCAAATAGAACATTTTATTATAGCAACTAAACATATGTCATACAATTATATAAAATAACAATATTACATATATTTATATTGATCTTTATTATTTTATATCACATGTTTAGTTGCAATAATAAAACTACTAAATTTGGAGGCAGGATGATACATTTTGTTGGTTTTCATTGATTTTATACTGTGCACAATGGTACAAGCTGGAAAGGCACAAGGTAAGTGTCAAATCTAAAAGCTCCAGTAGATTAAAAAATACTTCTGTAATGGATATACAGTTCATTTTCAGACAGATTTTACTGAAAGTTGAAAGTAACCTATTTGGTACAGATAACTGAATTGAAAGGGTTTATTAAAAATTGAAATTTGTAAGATGTAAGAATTTATTGTCGGGGTTATAAGCTCTGTAAAACACTTAAGAGGTAAATAATGTGTTGTTTTCACTTTTGGGACAAAAAAAACATTATTTTAACCAGTAAATTGCAACACATAACTTGATAGCATTATCAGTTCTTCTTTTTGCAATTTTTTAAAGGCTTTTACACCATGTAACAGTAATATTTAATTAGCAGTGCAATAAATCGTTGCAATTTCTGCATGCACGTTTATATTAAAATTACAGGTTGTCCTATCTTTAGTATGTTTCTTTGTACTTAAGACTTTGTGTGTCTATTTTTACTCTTCATTAGTGTGCATTGTTCCTGCTTTGCCATGATTTTTTTAAATATAATTTTTTCAGGTCCCTCTATATAACATTTTCAACAAAATTATGTATCAATTTTGTCAGTTAAACTGAAAAGGAATTTCTAGTGGGGTAAAAACAAACTTAGCCACCTGTTAAAAGCACCAATTCCCTCTAAAATTATGTTGTTTTTGTAAAAATATGCAAGGATTAAAAAAAACGATACAGATTTTTTAGAACTTAAGTCTGCAAAAGGATAATGTTCTACTGACAAATCATTTAAGATAAGATAAGATAAGATAAGATAAGATAAGATATCCTTTATTAGTCCCACAGGGGGAAATTCCAAAATATACAGCAGCTGCAGGATACAAGAGAAGTACTGAAAAATAAGGTAATTACAGGTCAAATACAGTAATGCAAAAATAGAAATATTTTATTTTATTTTTTTTTTTAAAGTGTAAAAAAAGTATATACTATAAAGTCAGTGGCATATTTACAGTCCTGATGTACATGTTTGTTGTTTGACAGATGGTTATGTACATGTTGGTATTTTACAGGATGAGATTTGTGATATTATAATATAAATATGGTGGCTATGTACATGTTTGGTATTTTGCAGTGAAACATTTTAGGTATCACATATAAATATAAATGTGGTTTATTGCACACTGGAGAGGTTTTTGTTATAAAGTGAGTGTGTGTTGGAGGGGGTGGGAGTCTCTGTCCATCATGGAGGACAGCTTGGCTGTAGTCCTCCTCTCCACCACCTCCTCCACCGGTTCCAGAGGGCATCCCAGGACTGAGCTGGCCTTCTTTATCAGTTTATCCAGTCTCTTCCTGTCAGCTGATGTGATGCAGCTCCCCCAGCAGACCACTCCATAGAAGACAGAAGAAAAAGAAAACTCCGTAGAGTTCACGGAGCTGCTGTAAGAGGCTGCCGTTCGTTCAGTGCCGGAAGTACACGGAAGTACACGAAGTACATTTATATCCACTTGGCAAACTCATTTTGTAGCTTCTTATCTATAGTTTAGTGTCATGTGTGATATAAAATGGAAAATTTTGCCCCTGAATTATGTTTTGTCTACTCCGTAAGACACATCCTAATCTAATCTTTGGTGTAGCAAAGCCTCTAAATGATTTTCTTCTCCAATGCAATCTCACCTCTTCTGTGACCCTCTGATGGTTCTCTGGGCCAAATGCCTGACGCCTCTTTGGAGCATGGGAGCGATGGTCGGACGCGTGAGGGTACGTGAGATGGTTGCGCATAAGTAAATCATATCTGCTGCGGTGATGTGTTGATATGATTGACAGCGCTCGTTGTCCAGTCACATGAGGAAAAGAAACACCAAAACAATACTGATTCACGGCCAGTCAAAGTGGGAGTGTGCGGTGCGCACATCTCTGCACCCCGCAGGCAAAGTTGAAGCGGCCAATTCCAAAGACGCCTCAGGTCACATGCTGAGCAAAAGTTTGAGGACTTACATCGACTCCCATTAGGCCGGCGCCCCTCCGTATGTAAACTATGTATTCACAACACAGTTATTACGTAAAACATTTTGAAACCCCTGTTATTGAATGGTGACAGGTTCTGCTGATGGACTATTACTGTGTGGTAAAAATAAATGTTTTATGCATTATTTTTTTTTATAATTTAATGACAAATTATGTTGTGTTTAACTAGACTTGGTCTGTTGAATTTTGGAGGGGGCGGCACCCCAGCACCACCTATTGACAAACCGCCACTGGCTGTGGGTTCATTACTATCAGGGTCCTTGGATCAGTTTGTAGTTGGTACAGAAATGTGCTTTGTCTTGTCATAATGCTCAACATTGCAACATTAAAGGGGACATATTCTGCAAAAACCACTTTTTAAGGCTTTTGAACACTTTTTTGGGTATTTGGCCTTCCTCCCAGCCCACAAAATGTGATAGTAGACAACAAAACTTGTATTTAGCAGGCTGCATGAATGAAATCTTATGGTATTTGGCGAGCTGTCGAGTATGTGGATATACTCTTATGTGACAGTATACAGACCTGATCAAAATCTTAAGACCAGTTGAAAAATTGCTAGAATTTGCCTTTTGCACATTTGGATCTTAATGAGGTTTTAAGTAGAGCTACAATATGCAAAAGCAAGAAAGGGGAGTGTGACAAAAAAAGTAATTTATTGAAAACAACAACTAAACTGAAATAGGCTGTTTATCAGCTGATCAAAAGTTTAAAACCATCGCTCAAAAAAGTACAAAAAACTCTCCAAACCAGAACAAAAATTTTTCTCAGTAGGACTCAGTAATGAGTAGCTCCACCGTTCTTGTTAATCACTTCAAAAATTTGTTTGGGCATGCTTGATGCGAGTGTTTCCAGGAAGCTTTTGGGAACATTGCTCCAAGTGGTGAAGATGGCTTCACGAAGGGCATCAACAGTCTGGAACTGATGGCCATGTTTATAAACTTCCCTTGGCATCCATCCCCAAATGTTTTCTATGGGATTTAAATCAGGGGAACATGCGGGATGGTCCAAAAGAGTGATGTTATTCTCCCTGAAGAAGGCCTTCGTCAAGCGAGCATTGTGAACTGCAGTGTTGTCCTGTTGAAAAACCCAGACGAGGGCGCTCAGTCATGAGGGATGCCCGCTGCAACATCTGCACGTAACCAGCCGCCGTTTGACGACCCTGCACCACCTGAAGCTCCAGTGTTCCACTGAATGAAAAAAGCACCCCAGATCATGATGGACCCCCTTTCACTGTGCCGGGTAAAAAACATCTCAGGTGGGATCTCCTTGTCATGCCAGTAACGTTGGAAGCCATCTGGACCGTCAAGGTTAAATTTTTTGTCATCAGAGAATACAAATTTTTTCCACCTTTCAGTGTCCCATGTTTGATGCTCCCTGGCAAAGTCTAAACGGGCAGTTTTGTGGCATTGAAGGAGACGAGGTCTTTGAATTCGGTTTTTGTTTTTGAAACCCTTTACCCGTAGATGCCGTCTGATGGTTATTGCGCTGCAGTCGGCACCAGTAAGGGCCTTAATTTGGGTCGAGGACCGCCCTGTGTCTTGATGGACAGCCAATCGGATCCTCCGGCTCAGCGCAGGTGTAATTTTTTTGGGTCTACCACTTGACTTTTTTATTCCATAATGCTCAGGATCTTTCAAAAAATTTAGAATGACTGTCTTACTGCCTCCAACCTCAGCAGCAATGGCATGCTGCGAGAGGCCTTGCTTATGCAGCTCGACGATCCGACCACGTTCAAGAAGAGACAGCTTCTTAGCTTTAGCCATCAGGAGGGCATGACCTTGTGAATGCCTGACAGAAAATGAAAATTTTGAGCAGATTTTGGCTTTAATAGCCTGTGGTCTTAAACTTTTGATCAGGTGATAAACAACCTATTTCAATTTTTAAATTTTTTTTTATTACAAGTTCCAAATGTTTTTTGTCGCACTCCCCCTTTTTGCTTTTGCATATTGTAGCTCTACTTAAAACCTCATTAAGGTCCAAATGTGCAAAATGCATATTCTAGCAATTTTTCAACTGGTCTTAAGATTTTGATCAGGTCTGTATTTTTGATTTACATACCTAACCTGATTGGTCTACCTGAGTATCCCCCTCCCTCCTGCTGGAGAGATTCCTCTACGAAGCACAGCCATGTTGTTTATATTCTTAGGCCCTGTTTACACGAGGCCATTTTCACCAGAAATGGAAAATTTTGTCCTTTGTGTTTTCAAAAGCACCCAGCATTCACATGGAGACGGAAGAAGGACCGAAAACGCTGTTGTGTGCATGCCAGTCCAGTAGATGGCGATAGGTTTGCAGAGAAACAGCGGTGTTACAGCACATGTAAAAGAAGAAAAACTTTTCACAAACAACAATGGCAAGTGGATTCACCCTGAAATGCTGAATCCCACTTACATGGAGCCGGCAATACGTTTTAAAAACTCCTCGCTCTAGACCCTGGTTTCAAAAGTTTGCGGATTCAGGCACTCCAGGCACCACTCCCATGTAAATGGGAGGCTAAAATGCAATGAAAACTCTTCGGATTTGGCCGAATCCAGCCTTGTGCAAACGGCCCCTTAGCAAGAGATCGGTGTTCAGCATGCCTAAGCTCAGAAGCTGTCACTGCTCGGTTGTTTTCTGTAAACAGCCACATATATCTTCACATGTAGGCTACCAGCCTCAGAGGACCAAAGGGCCCAGTGGATTCATTTTATTTTTGAAGGGAATGAGCAGCTACAGTTGGCTAAAACCTGTATGTGTGTGCCAGTCACTTCTCGCGACTGCTTCTTCAACTTTCTTTCTCTCATTCTCACTTTCTCTCATTCTGCTCTCAAGGAAGGTGGATGCTTTTTCTCTCTCCCCCTCCTTGTCCTTATCTGCCCTGCTTGCTCCTTTGTCTGAGTGCTGTCTCTGTCTGAGCTATTGCAGTCTCTCTCTGCATTTCCCTCCGAAAACCTAAACCTAAATCATGGAGTTGATCAGCTGGTCTCTCAACGCCATCGACCAAATTTTCTCGACGAGAAGAGTGGATAAAGGGGAACCTGCGTGTCCCGACTGCACAACATGTTCGTCAATGTTCATGTTACTTGTTGACAGTCTGAAGATAAACTTCAATGTATGAACATTCTTACATTAGTCAATAGAAGCTTAACAGTTGTCTGAATACAATTAGTCTTGCTGTGGTGACCAGGCCGAGGTTAGCATGTTGTGCATTAGTCTGTGATGTTTGGGGGAAACAGGATCGCTGTTATCTGTTAAACGGCAGGAATTTGTGGTTCATGTGTGTTCAGGAAGAGAAGTTTAACACTTTGCTGAATATAATCAGTCCTTTACCCGACCCCAGGTCTCTCCCTTTGTACTAACATTAGCCCGGAAGGTAGGCTAAGTTATGGCTATCCCACTGTGGTTAGCATGTTGTGCGTTAGCCTGTGATGTTTGGGGGAAAAGAGCTTTGCTGTTGTAACCATGTGTGTGGTAACTGGCATGAAGTAAGGGTTTGTATGTGTTCAGGACTGTAAGCGGCGCGTGGCTGGAGTGCCAGCTTCGCTCGAGTTACGCTGAAGGAGTATCGTGAATTGCCGTATGCACGCTGCTCTGGCTCATTAGCATATGAAGGCGACTGCCCTCAAAACCAGCCATTCTGGCTGGAGCGGTTATGTGAGCGTGGAAAGAATGCAGCTTTGCTGTACTCATAGGCTTTTTGGACCAAAGCATTTTACTAACGTTTCTTTCAAGACATCAAGGATCCATGTTAAACTGCGGAAAAGGAGCAAAATATGGGACCTTTAATAAAGACGCGACAGTCTGGAAATACATTGCCTGGCCAAAAAACGTTCACACCCTCTAATATTTTGTTGGACTGCCTTTAGCTTTGATTACAGCACACATTCGCTGTGGCATCATTTCGATAAGCTTCTGCAATGTCACAAGATTTATTTCCATCCAGTGTTACATTAATTTTTCACCAAGATCTTGTATTGATGATGGAAGAGTCTGACCACTGCGCAGAGCCTTCTCCAGCACATCCCAAAGATTCTCAAATGGGTTAAGGTCTGGACTCTGTGGTGGTCAATCCATGTGTGAAAATGATGTTGCATGCTCCCTGAACCACTCTTGTGAAAACCATCCCCCAAATTCCACATAGAGAGAACGCCCCGTGTACTGAAGCACCATGGTTTTGCTCCAACTGAAAGGCTGGCAACATCGCCCACTGGAAGCACTGCAGCACGCACAACACCAACATCTGTACAAGCAGCAAGCAAATTGATTCAGTCAACAAAATACAAAACCCACTACTAACTAGGTTACTCTATTGGATGATATTTATATCAACAATAATCACACTTCTTGCAGATTGATATTTTTCATTTCACAGTGTGCGTATAAAATAAATATAGGATTATAATGTTGGGTGGAAATCACAATTTATGGGTGGAACTGAGCTGCTTGGTGGAGGTCTGTGCTCTCGGAGTGCTTTTCTAGTTTATGATTTGCTTTCAACAGTGGTGGCCTCCTCAGTCATCTTCCATTAAGTCCACTTTGGCTCAATCAGCGACGGATGGTGGGATCTGATACTGATGTACCTTGACCTCACCTCTAATCTCTTTTGAAGTTATTCTGGGCTCTTTGGTTACCATTCGTATTATCCATCGATCTCTTCAATTTGTCATCAATTTTCCTCTTGCGGCCACATCCAGGGAGGTTGGCTACAGTCCCGTGGACCTTAAACTTCTGAATAATATGTGCAGCTGTAGTCACAGGAACATCAAGCTGCTTGGAGATGCTCTTCTTGCCTTTACCTTTAACATGCTTGTCTATAATTTTCTTTGTAATCTCCTGAGACAACTCTCCTCTTAGCTCTCTGTGGTTCATGTTCAGTGTGGTACACACCATATAACCAAACAGCACAGTGACTACTTTTAAGCCTTTAAATGGGCAGACTGACTAATTACAGGCTTGAAGACACCTGTGATGCTAATTATAGGACACACCTTAGTTTAACATGTCCCTATGATCAAATCATTTTCAATCTTTTCTAGGGGTACCATCATTTATGTCCAGGCCAGTTTCATTAGTTTGTTTTTTAAAATGATTCTGATGAACCACAATTCAAAAGCAATGTCTGATTTTCATTGGTTAATTTATTAGTAAATTTTTTACTTATTATTACTTTTGTCAGTTTCAAGTTATTTCAGTGACCACTGTGGGTTTTTCTTTCTTTAACAGAAGGGTACCAAGAATTTTGTATGTTTGTGTGTGTGTACAGATATATATATACATACACACATATATATATATATATATATATATATATATATATATATATATATATATATATATATATATATATATATATATATATAATATATATATATATATGTACTCCTGGTAAAAATTTTTAGAACACCCCAATTTTTCCAGTTTTTTGCTGAATAGTATTCAGTTAAATGTCTGATTGCACTCTGAAATGAAAGCATAGTACAAATTAGCAATTGCAGTCAAAAAAGAAATCATAAAATCAATTTATAGGCCCAAATGTATTCTAAACTCTTGACTCATCAAAGTAGCCAACTTTGGCAGATATAACAGCAGAACTCGAGGCAGTCTTTCTACAACAGAAGTCAAATATTCTTCAGAAAGTTCTTCCCACGTCTGTTGCAGAAGTTCCCATAAATGTGTGGCACTTGTAGGTTGCTCTGCTTTTACTCTTCTGTCCAGTTCATCCCAAACCAGCTCGATGGGGTTGAAGTCTGGAGACTGTGGGGGCCACTCCAAGTTTTCAAGCTTACCACCTTGTTCTTTTTTCCTGAGGAAGTTCTGGCATAGCTTGGACTTATGTTCTGGGTCATTATCTTGCTGTAGGATGAACCCCTGACCAATTAGGTGCATACCAGAGGGTACTGCATAGTGCTGCAGAATGCTGTGGTAGCTGTTTTGGTTCAGGGTGCCTCTCACTCTGTACAAGTCACCAACTCTAGATCCAGGAAAACAGCCTCAGACCATCACACTTCCTCCTCCATGTTTGACAGTTGGTGTCCCACTCTGTGGAACCATCCTTTCACCTACTCGACAGCGTACAAAGATCCTGCGTGATGAACCGAAGATTTAAAATTTTGACTCATCAGTCCATAATACCTTCTTCCAGTCTTCAGTAGTCCAATGGCGGTGTTTCATGGCCCAGGCAAGCCTCTATTCTGGCGTCTTAGCAATGGCTTTCTTGTTGCAACTCGTCCTGTCAAACCTGCAGCTCGAAGTCTTCTCTTCACAGCTGAAACTGAGACTTTCTTACTACGACCACTACTAGGCTGTTCTTGAAGCTGTTGTCCTTTGAGCCACCTGTCACGCAAACTGTTAACTCTCAGAAATTTGTCCTCTGGTTTAGTTGTGGCTTTGGGTCTGCCAGACCTCTTCCTGTCAGCGTTTCCCCAGTTTCTGAGGGCCTTTTGATGGTGAAGAAAACTATACTCACTGACACCTTGACTTTCTTTGCAATTTCTTTGTAGGAAAGACCTACATTTTTAAGTGTTATGATGGTCTGTCTCTCTTCTACGGAGCCCCTAAGGTGCCACGGAGAAAAAAAATAAATTGTGCGCACGAGATAGTAAAACGTGCGCACGATACATTAAAACGTGTGCACGTTTAAGATAAAATGTGCGCTCGATTTAATTATACAGGCAAGCGGCAACAGACAGCCGGGCTCATCAGTAGATGGCGGTAATGCCCCATAATATTGTGGTCACCTGCCGGTAAAAACCAAGAAGAAGAAGAAGAAGAAGAAGACAGCCGGGCTCGGTTGAAGCATCCCAGTAACCAGCCAATGTTAGCTGTGTCTGTGAATGTAGGAGTGCAGGGTATGTACAGTCCCTTAGGCTATTTATCAGTACCTTAAATAAAAGCTGCACAACTTTCAAGACTCAAGCAAAGCTCGTGTCTTGCTGCCACCCGCTGAATAAGGTGGAGGGAGTCAGCCCCGAAGTTAGCTACAACTTCACCTCTGTAGCAGCAAACAAGTCCCCCCTGTGCATCCCAGGTCAGGACACTGACTGAATCTGAGTACTCCTTCCGCCGGCTGAGCCTGTTGTCTTTTAGTATGCACAGCAAAGTTCTCCAATTTAGGATTATTCCATCTATCATGGCAAGAGCAGCAAGAATGTCATTATATGACATTCCGAGGTGGAAGTAAAAGTTAACTAGCTCACTTCTTCTCTTCATTGTGTGTCTGTAAACATCTGACGTCACTACGGGAAGCCGTAGTGGACAAGGACAAGTCAAAACGTGGTAAATAACTTTATTTCGAGCGCACGTTTTAGCTAAAACGTGCGCATGAATAAGTATTTCGTGCGCACGTTTTAATATATCATGTACACATTTTACTATCTCGTGCGCACGATTTATATTTTTTTTTCTCCGTGGCACCTTAGGGGCTCCGTACTCTTCCATTGTTAATTGCCTTTTTCTTGCCATTTCAGGAGCAACATCCGACTCTCTACATTACAATGCTGTTCAAATGACGCTCACAAGGGTATGGTACCACAGGGTATGCTTTTATGCAGACAGAGGGGGCTGTGAGCAATCAAGACAAGTTGGAACACCTGTAGGAATTAGTAGAGCCAGCTTTCAAGGCTTGATCAGCGTTCATTGCTGCAGAACAGCTTTAAATTGTTAACCCATTTCCTGTTCCCTGAAAGAGACCTTTTATATACTTCTGAAATGTACGTTATTTTTCAGTTTTGAGGAACCTAATCTTCTCTTATAAGCTATGGCAGTACAACACTTACCTTTGTGACATTTCAAGCTATTCATTTGACTTACTAAATAACTGAAAAAAATTGAGGTGTTCTGAAACTTTTGACCTGTAGTGTGTGTATATCTTTCTATATGTATATATCTATATCTATATCTATCTATCTATATATATACATATATCTATCTCTCTCTCTCTCTCTATCTCTCTATATATATATATATATATATATATATATATACATACATACATACATACATATATATATATGTATATATATATATATATATATATATATATATATATATATATATATATATATATATATATATATATATATATATATATATAGATAGATATATAGATATAGATATATATATATAGAGACACCTCTGTCATTTTACCCAGTCTAAATGTCAAGGAGCATATTTGACTTGCCTGTGTACACTGTAATTATAATATAAGGATATCCTCTTCCTAGATCCCGTTTATTGAATTCAAGACTGATCCCTGGCACCACAACACAGGATATACAACATTCTACAGAGGCTTCTTATCCGTAAGCAGGTATTTTCTGAAATCTATGTATTTCTACTTCATCTGAGATTAAACCATCATATTGCAAGCTGGCATTTACTGTCAGAGTGCAGTTTTACATTTATTTATTATGCTTTTACCTGTTAAGTTTCTCGTGATAATCTTTCTTATGTCCTCTAAAACTATAATGCACTTTATTTTGTTGTCAGTCTGTTTAAAATGTATTTCTTTTGGAAATATATGAGCATTTCTAAGTGTCCTCAAGTTAGGGGTGTGAAATAAGACTAGGGGTGCGTACTGGTAATATTTTACTCATACCAATGCCTGTGCTGACTGCTAATCGATCCAATTCTTTACTATTCTCTTATTAACTTGTGGATTTTCTGTGTAGAGATGACTCAGCCTGTACAAGTTTTCTGCATCAACATCGAACACTAGGGATCCCCTTGTCAGGCTTTTTTGGGCCAATACCGATCACCTGTTTATGAGATCAGTCAATATAGATACTGATACCAGTCATGTTACATTTTGGTTTTCACTACTGGTTGAGTATTTGCTAGACAAAGCTGTAGGTCCTGAGAGGCAATGCACCACCAGCTTGGCAGATTTTAGTTTTTGCCTGTAAGCTGGAATCAGATGGACTAGACAGTGGTCAGATTGTCCCAAAGCTGCATGGGGTACAGAGCGATAAGCGTCCTTCAGAATAACAGTGGTCCAGAGTGTTATTGTCCCTGGTGGGACAGTTAATACATTGTCTTTATTTTGGCAGTTTGTGGTTGAGTATGGCTCTGTTACAATCTCCCAGAATAATAAGCAGAGAGTCGTGTGTCCCCATTCTAAACACGTGATCTGTTCAGCCAGCCGCTGCACAGCCTCACTCACGTTGGCCTGAGGAGGGATGTAAACACCGAAGAGAATAAAAGAGGAAAACTTCCGCGGTGAATAAAAAGGCTTACAGTTCAGAACGAGGGACTCTAGATCTGGGTTGCAATGTCACTTGAGCACTCTGACATCTGAACACCAACCTTCGTGGCTGTAGAAACATATTCCACTGCCCTTTGATTTCCCAGTCAGCTCTGTGACGCAGTCCGTGCAGCAGCTGGAACCCTGGCAGGTTCAGTCCGCTGTCCGGGATAGAGTCACTGAGCCAGGTTTCTGTGAAACAAAGAGCCGCAGAATGTCCTACTTAGGAAGAGAGCGGACGTTGGCGAGGTGGATTGCCGAGAGTACAGTGCGGAAGCCCTGCTGTCTCAGCTTCACGAGCGTGCCGGTTAACTTACCCTGTCTGCGTCTCCTCCATATGCCATAAAGAGCTGCCACTCCACCAACCAGAAGTTCGGAAAAACTCTCTGGCCCCGCGTGGAAAGATGGATATCACTTTCAGAATAAAACACCTGCATGTCCTTTTTGCAAGTTATCTTTTTTTAACACTGTGTACTCAGGACAGCTATATATACTCATTGGTCCTACTTTTCAAAAGTTTCTTACATTTTTTTTACATTTTCAACTGAGTCCCATCAGCAACAGACAAAGCAAACCCACCTGTAAATAAATTCCAGGTGGTACTGGAGGGATCTGCGGGACTTGTAGAACATAGATCCTTTGCGAACTGAAACATTTCTTCCTCTGTGTCTCCTGCAAATCCTGTAAAAACAAGTCACTTGATCGTGTATCCATGACAATCACAAATAGCCTAAAGATGTAGGATATTTATGTCAACTCTTAAATTTATTTAAGAAATTGAACATATTTGCTGCTCCATGGATATATTTAAAACAGGAGAACATAATTTTACTAAGTCAAGTCAAGTCAAACTTTATTTATAGAGCACCTTCAAAAAGACAGCAGTCAATCAAAGTGCTGTCTTTTTGAAGGTGCTCTATAAATAAAGTTTGACTTGTGCTGTACACAAAATACGTATAAATAAATAAATAAATACATAGATAACAATACAAACAACACATTGAAATAAAACAGTAGGAGTATAAAAGCTAAGGCTAAAAACTAAAATGCCTGTGATTTGTATGAGCTCATTTATGAAACAAATGAACAAGCCAAACACTTCCCCTAGTCTTGAAAGTTGTTAGGTTATAAATAAGTAACTAATTGCTACAGTACTAACGTTATATGGGGAGAAACAATGGCACACTCTTCAGTCATAGCCACTTGGTGAAAGTGGCTAGCTTTTCTTACCAGTGGAAGCCGTCCTGTCTCGAAACCTGCACAGCAGTCATCGGAGTATCACATGATTTATATGTCATTTGGCGCTTCAAGATTCCCTTCTTCTGCATCCACAACACAGTCTTTCTTCGACTGACAAGAGTATTTCTTGCACACAACAATTTGGTTAATCCTTACTTTAACTCACCCATTTTGATGTACTCTCGCTTTTTTTCCCTCGCACTCTCCTCGCGCATGAGCACAATCCAGAGCAGCTCACTTCCAGTGTTGCCAAGTCCAATGATATTAATTATTATAAGCGACCTTGGGCTTCTATTTTTTGAAAAGTTGCTTGTAAATACTCGCAGTTGCTCATTTGGGCTTGTCATGCTCCCAAACCCAGTAGGGATCTGAAGCATGCCCTACCATCAGGGTAAACTCAATTCATAAGTTACACAAACTATTTTGTCTCATTCTAAAAACATTAAAAAACATTACATTCAAATGTAAATTTTACTGTAAAAAGAGCGGCAAAAGTGAATTTTTTTCACCAAAATGACATCCTTACAGCCATAATCTAATTAATATTTAATGTACCTATTACTGTTTTCACCATAATAAAGGACCAACTTTAAACTTAAATAAAAGCCTGACTATGTCTGTTTGGTTACAGTATCAAGGTTAGAAAAACTGTTTAGTGATAACAGAGTTATATATAGCAGTAGTCCCTCTCTTCACTTCTGTGTAAAGAAAAGGACATTCCACTTAAAAAATGTATGTTGAATCAGTAAATCAAGAGCCCAGTATGAAAAAAATTAAGTGAGATTGAAATGCAATGTGGCTGAAAAAAGAAACACCTCATGTAGATTTCTGTTTTTTAAAACAAGTAATATATCGCATTAGAAAAATGTAGCTGGAGTTCGCTTGTGTTGGGCTTTTATATCGACCTGATTGTTTATTTTAGTAGAAAATCTGGCAGCACTGATCACTTCTTTTCTTCACATCTGGCGATTGAATTCACGCTTTAAAAAAGATGGTGGTGTGCGTTTGTGAGGACTATCCTGCTAAAAAACATGTAAGTATCATACTTCCTTGTTTGCCATAACACTGCTTTCTACAAAAATCCAAGAAATGAGTTTTCTTTTAGGAAGGAGCCAAGACAATTAACTTCCATTTTGTTCTTCCTCATAGTGCGAGTTATTTGGTGAAGTCAGACCTCCTCCCACATCACGTTTCCACTTTCCTGCACGTGTTGGACTTTAGAAAGGGGCCTGACTGGTTGTATTCAAGATTCAAGATTCAAGATGTTTATTGTCATGTACACACTAAAAACAGCGGTCATTAATGGGCGATTTTGCCACTTCCCACCACCACGTAACCCAAACATATAACTAAAATATAAAAACCTAAAAAATAAAAATAAAACAGAATATAAACACTTGACATATAAAATATAAAAATATGAAATATAAAATGCACATATACTTTAAAAAATGGATGGTTCAAAAGTGCAAATGTCAGCAATTGTGCAAAAATAGCAACGATGGAGGTAGATGGGTTAGGTTATTGTCCAGAAGTTAAGTTAAAGTCCTTGGTTTTGAAGCCTGATAGCCTGGGAGTAAAAGCTGTTAATGAGTCTCATAGTCCTTGCTTACACACACCTGTAGTGTCTGCCAGATGGTAGAAGTGTGAACAGTTTTTGTTATAGGTGGGTGCGATCCCTGATGATGTTGTTTGCCCTCTTGGTGACCCGTATTGGTAAGAGATCGGTAAAACAGTAGCAAGACAATTTAATTGTGCGTCTCAAGATTATTAAAAAATATAACCGCCCACAACGACCAACTGCAGACACACGGACTAAGCTAACTTTGAGTTTGCTTGCTAGCAAGAAAACCTGCTAACTTACACTGCACATATTTTCTCCTGTGATGGGCTTGTTGTAGGATATTTTATTTTATAGCTACTGTTATATTTTCAAGGTAGCAGTAAAGCTAAAAATTAGATTATTGCTGAGATGTAAACAATAGGGTCTATATACATGCAGTATTAATTATAGTAGGCTAGTGTAAAGCCAGCAATTTGACAAACTGGCATTAATAGCCAACCAATTTTATTGGCATCTTAAGATTTTTTTTTTAAACAATCTATTATTGGTTGGAAAAACTTTCATACAAGTGCATTCCCCACTTTTTTATACATTTGACTGCTGCATGTCTATGCAAATTACACACAATAATTCATTCTGAAAACAGCAGTGATTCACATGTAATGCATCTGTAACTGATATCATAACAGCATAAATTATTGAAACACTGATAGCATTTTCCTGATAACGTGTGCCTTACTTTTTATTCTAGACAGCTTCAA
The DNA here is from genome assembly GCA_037902135.1 of Cetoscarus ocellatus. NCBI lineage: Eukaryota > Metazoa > Chordata > Actinopteri > Labriformes > Labridae > Cetoscarus > Cetoscarus ocellatus. The sequence goes on along the minus strand of JBAMNC010001708.1, from coordinate 83,680 downwards.
TCATGAGTCGTCGCAAGGTGACTGCCAATCCCAAGGGTGATTCATCCCCCAGAACAGCAGAAAAGGTCTGGTCATATTCTTTTTTTTCTAGTAGAATTATAACATAATCATTGACATGTAGGTCATTGACTATCAAATATTAACAACAACATTGTTTTTAATAATGTGTGGTACAGGGTTCTCACTATGGTCCATGTCTATGGCTGATGTAGTGGCTGTACAATATATCGTTCAGCATGAACATTGCAATGTGCACATACGCAATAGTCATGTCGTATGACATTTGATATAAGATAAACTGACTTCATGCTACAACTTCTTTGTATGCAAAAGCAAAACTTTCAGAGCAGGCAGGTGATACACAGACTCTACATGCACAGCATTTACAGTGAGTGTACAGTCACACAATGACCAAGTGCAGCCCATAATTTCTTTGGAGACATTATCCTCTGAACATGAACGTGACAAATTTTTTTTATAAGTATTTACAGGTGAGAAGCTATCTTATACAACATCAGGAGGAGGATAAACTAACAAATGAGTTCATACAACTATTTCAAAATAAAAGCCAAGACAAAGAAAATCTTTCAAACATTTGTAAATTATTTCAGAAGACCAATACTGTAGATAATAAGATAAGAGACAAGAGGACAAGAGAATTAGAAATCAACATTTCAGCTGATGAGTGCAAAGACAGCTTAAGAAGAACTAAAGCTGAAGACACCACAATCTAAATATTGGAGGGAGTTTGCGTGGAAAGTAAGCATGAGGTATTTCATTTCTCCTCGCCAATATGGCAAATATTTGTCTAGAGCAGAAGCCAGTTGTTGGAGAGGATGTAGGGAACAGGAAACAAGCTACACTCGTATTTTCTTTAACTGTCCGGCATTATTAACACTCTGGAGTGATGTTGAGAAAGCTTGTATCATTGATTTTGAGCTAAACGAACATCTTAAGGTAGAACCATTACAGATACTGTACATACAAACAATATAACTAAAAAAAATTTAACACAGTTGATATACATCTTTTTAACATTTTTCAAGTGACAGCTATGAAGCAGGTGACAAAGACATACTCAATCTTTGGTTAACAACGTTAGAGCAGACTTTAGAAGTGGAAAAATTAACATATGAAATAAGAGGTAATATACAAACAACTAAGTAAGGTTTACTCAAAAGAAAGACCTGGCAGACTGTACAATTTCATAAATTCAGTAGATCAGTAGAAATAGAGGAACCCCCCCGTCATACCAGCCCTCCTTCTTTTTGTAACTATAAGCATTTCTTTTTTTCTTGTTTTTTGTCTGTTATATGTTTATGAATTCATTCCAATGTATTACTATATATTTGGTGACAGGTATATGTGTATCTACGTATGTGTATGTTTGTAAGTGTATATGTATGTACGTATATATATATATATATATATATATATATATATATATACACACACACACACACACACACACACACATATATATATATATATATATATATATATATATATATGTATGTATATATATGTGTGTGTATATATATATATATATATATATATATATATATATATATATATATATATATATATATATATATATATATATATGTATATATATGTATATTAATATGTGTGTGTATGTGTATGTTTGTATAAATATAGGTACAATAAATGTCTGTGTTTTGCTGATATGTATGGCTATGTAAATGTGTATAGAATTCTTTATTACCTCCGCCAAGGAGGTTATGTTTTTGCTGGCGTTTATCTGTCTGTCTGTTTGTTTGTCTGTGTTCAAAATAACTTGAAAAGTTCTGAACAGATTTGGATGAAATTTTCAGGAATTGTCGGAAATGAGATATGGAAGAACTGATTAAATTTTGGGGGTGATCGGATCATCGTCTGGATCCAGGAATTTTTTAAAAGTTTCTTTAACATTGGGAGATAGGGCCATTTTCGGCATTTGTGCATATAACTCCACAAAAACCTACCTTGGGGGAGGTTTGCGCTCTCCGAGTGCTTTCTAGTTTGTAATTTTTCTGTTACTTTTTCTTTTGAAAAATGAAATAAGAAAAAAATGCAGTGCTCCTTTTGGACATAATTGTATTGAATCATAACTGTATGATTATTGCAATAAATTTATAAAAAAACGTGCAGCCCTCAATTGGTTGCATCTTTGAGACCTTTGTGCCAGCACACACACACAATCAGGCATTCTTAATTTATGTGTTGCATAAATTATACCTCCTTTTGTTATTCTTCTCGTACAAGAATTTCTTATTTAAGGATTACTTCATTTGTGATTATGTCAACAGCCTCACCAAATTCAGTTCACAAGGTTGAAAGACTTCAACAACTTCTTGAGGCGGAGAAAGAGAATGAAAGATCGTGATGAAACCATCTCCCTCCTCAAAGATGATGAGGCCTATCTGCAAGGAGAACTTGGGAAAAAGGATGAGCTCATCCATCAGCTGCTCTCCATGAAGGATAAAGATAATTCTACAATCATGACCGGCAAGTCAAGTGAGTAAAAATCCATTCACATTTATACTGTACAAGTTTTCTTTTATTCACTCAAATGTGCTTTCATATTCATTTCTTTCTCACAACTAGGTCACGAGTCACAAAATTTGTTTTGTGTCAAACGCAAGCATAGGGATGATAGAAAAGCCCCTTTGAAGAAAGCCAAGCAATTAAAGAGCATCAGTTATGACGATGAGGAGGAAGACTCCAGTTCTGTGTCCTTTGATTCATCTGAAGGTAACAAAGGCACAGTTTATTACATACAGTTGAATCAAATCGCACATTTCTTCTCATTGTCTAGAAATCTTTTTAATGTTCACTTCACAAACAGTAACACTAAATTTGTCTCTTTGCACACCCTTTATTAATACATTAGGTTGTATACATGATTTCCGTACATTACTGTACTGTTGGCAATATCGGAGCACAAGGCTAGCTGCTGTTCAGTGCCTCACTCAAGGTCAACTTTGTGATACACTCTAGATGAAGTATTGTTATGACACCAAAATTATGACTTCGATATGATGCGTAACTAAATATATTGATAGTGATACTGAAACAATACCATGGCAGAACTCTAAAACATTCAGGAAATGACAGAATATGAAGTTCATTTTTTTTAAGTTCTGCAGATAATAATGCCATATTTCCCTTAGTGCATCTGCTTTATCGACAAGCTCTGTTTGGTTGGGAGAGGCCATGTTTATCACTTTCTCTAACCTCCTACCTGTTTCATTTAATTTACTCAGTTCCGATGCATGTCATCACGATGACACTTGTTTTATCACCTGTGAGCCTGCACTGCCAAAACCAATCTCTAGCAGCTTATTCCATGGTTGCTATGTTTCTTTTACATTTTGAAAGTTTACACTATCTGTTTTCATCCTCCCTTGATTTCTATTCTAGATTCATCCATGGATAGCCGCCAAATGAAGAAGTCTTTAAAATCCCCAACCTCTTCCTCCTCTTCCCGTCATCCAGTTAAACCCTCTTGCACTGATAACCTGATTGGAAGAATAAGAGGTGATTGATCATTATAGTTGTAAGAAGTACACATATCTTCACAGCAACCTTTTTTTCACAACATATGGTTTTAATGTGCCATTTACAGCTAGAAACACCATGAGCATCATCGCTCACTACAAGATGGCTACAAATGCCTTCGACGGAGGGGGTTCCATGAAGGCAGCTTCCTACTGCATCGGTGCTGATAGAAGTACTGTTTCCATGACCGTGCCAATCGCTGAACTGAGCATAGCTGCACCTGACATCTTCAAAAAGGAAAAATTGTCAACCTTCATCAACTGATGCCGTGCTGCCATGACCCCAGAGGTCAAGGAAAAGATCAAGTATTATTATTTTATTAAGAGAGAGACATTTTTTTTTATCGTTACAGTGGCTGAAAGTTTTAAAATGTTACAGTGTAGTTTCCGTGGGTCTCATGTTTGCACTTCAGAATTAACCCAAGTGTTAAAGTGTTTATTATGAAAATAAACTTGAGAAAATGGATTTTGTCTTTTTCTTACTTTGAGTGTATCATTCATGTTTTACCTTCATGTTATTTTCCTAAAGCAGACCAGTCTTAATGTACTTCTGTATATTTTGGTATCTAACATACTGACTTATGATACAACACAGATTCTTTTAAATGACTGCACATGTGTTAGACTTTACGTTACACCAACAGTGTACAATTATGATGAGGTATGCGCTTATCATAGATGCATCTATGTAAACTTAACTTAACTTAAAGCATACAATGATAACTTATGGCCCTTCATGGAGTATTATAGAATTTTATGAGTCCTTATAACAGCTGATTGTTGAGGTGTGTGTATAGAGGGGGATACATAGTCATAATGTATCATAAGCCCCATCAGTCAACCTGTACTTTATAACCACTCAAGAGCACTCATAAAACCCTTGGATTTATGAGTCATCATAAGCCAGATTTATAGTTAGTCATAACTGCTGATATAGTGCATCATAAAGCATTATGAGTGTGGTCACAATGCTTTATGATTGATTATGATGAGCATTATAATTCACTATAAATGCGCTTATAATGCATTATAGATGTGGTCTTCATAGAAAGTGTTGCCAAATAGTGCAGTATATTTTTTTCCTCAATTTTGTTCAGGTCAAATCAACAATCACAGCTAAGAAGCCAAGTACTCATGAAAAACTGACCAGTTCAATGTGCACATGGGCAGATATATGAAACACCGAACAGACATGCAGATTGAGAGAGCTTCTATTGTTCTACTTTGAGATACAGCAGAATTTAACTGAGCAGAATTTCTGAAAACACCAGATTGGGTCTGAGCAGGCTTGAATTTTGACATCATACCTCTTCATTGTCCCCCTATTTCAGCCCTTAACAGTTGTTTTTATTTCTCTTTCCCTGCAGGATGAGTCTTAGTAGATCACTTCTGGGACTCAAAATACTGCTCACATTTGGTCTTCTGTCCCTGCTGGGTCTGCACATCATTCCAATGGTCCACAAAAAGTACAACAACATCCTTAAATCTTCAGATCCATTTGTGCCTGTTCCCATTTTTCACAAATACAATGTCAACTGTTCAGCCATCTATGACTTGGACCCAGCAGAGGTGGCGAAAGTTCTGAAGATCAGAAAGACACAACTTGTTGAGGACACGGATGAAAGTCTGTCTGCTGCCACATCAAACTGTCCAGTGTTCCTCAAGACAAGAGGTTATGATGATGTCTGTGCGTCAGAGGAGGAGATGGACTTTCCTATCGCCTATTCTCTGGTTGTGCATAAATATGCATGGACGGTGGAGAGAGTGATCAGGAGCGTCTACTCCCCCGCTAACATCTACTGCATCCACTATGATAACAAGTCCCCACCAGAGTTCATCGCAGCCATAAAGAGCTTAGCTCAGTGTGTGCCCAATGTCTTCATTGCCTCTAAGATAGAGGTTGTCCATTACGCTACATTTAGTCGACTGCAAGCAGACATCAACTGTTTTTCAGACCTTCTGAAGTCAGAGGTTCAGTGGAAATATGTCATTAACCTCTGCGGTCAGGATTTCCCGCTCAAGACCAACATTGAGCTGGTGAAAGACCTCCAGAAGTTAAACGGGGCGCACATGGTGGAAACAACACAAGCATCACCTCGAAAGAAGCGGAGGTTTACCTATCACCATGATCTATCAAAAAATTGGGCAGAAAGAACTGTCATATTAAAGTCACCACCTCCTCATGGTATTGAGATGTTTGTAGGAAGTGCTTACTTCATCTTGTCACGTGAATTCATTGTTTTCATGAACAACTCGGCTGTAATGAAAGATTTTCTTGACTGGTGTGTGGACACCTACTCCCCTGATGAACATTACTGGGCAAGTATTGTGCGGATACCAGGTGTACCTGGGGAGATACCCAGATCTCACCCAGATGTCACCGATGCGATGTGTATGACCAGGCTGCAGAAGTGGGCTGCATATCAACCAAGGCGGTATTACCCGTGCACAACCATACACATCCGTAGTATCTGCATCTTTGGAGCTTCAGATGTACGTTGGTTATTTGGCTGTGGCTACTGGTTTGCAAACAAGTTTGACCCTAGAGTGGACCCTATGGCAATACAGTGCCTTGAGGAGAAGCTTGAGGAAAGGAGAAGACTGTTTGGTTGTTAAAACAAATAAACAGAACACTCAAGGCAAAAAGCAAATGCAAAGGGCACTACCTGTTTTCCACCTTAAAGACAAACTTCCTAGTTCAATCTTATCACCACAAAATTGTCTAAGACGCTGAAGTGTTGGGATGATAAAGGCTGGGGCTTTAATCCTCTGGTTATGGAAAAGTTCATTTTTACTTGATATTAAAAATAGATGAACTTATGTTAGAAATGGTATCATATAAACAAATGTTAGTTAGAATCAGTGATAAATGTAATGAACTCAAGAGGTCGTGGGACTACTTCTCTCCCAAAAATTTGTTAGGAAGACCAGTAAAAACTGGTAAATCAGCTGCATCTGCTAAATGTTTGTCTATTAAATTTTAGTCTACTCTTGATGCTTTTAATATGCAAATTTTTCACAGGTGTTTTAGACATTATTTTACTTGCCTTGTTTCTACTATCTGTTTGTTAAATCTATGTTGAATAGTTAAATAAAAGCTTTCATTATGAAAAAATGTCCTCTCATTTGCATCCATTTGTGGTAGTGACTTTATTTATCACATCTATACTGAACATACCCTGTGAACCCCTCCCAACACATCAGGTCACTCACTTTAAAGGGATAGTTAAGGAGTTTAAAAGTGGAGTTTTATGGCAGTAACTAGCATGTTATAGCACATTATCTTGAAGATTCAAACAAGGCAACCGGACTGTGTTGAGCTTGTTGGGAAGACGTTTCACTTCTCATCCAAGAAGCTTCTTCAGTTCCAAATGGCTGGAGATGGAAGCAGATACTTATCTTACTAGAGGAGAAAACAACAACAAAGGAAGGGGAGGAGTTGGAGAACGACTCATAGAAACTCATCACAGGTTGATTCAACCCCTGAGAGTCTTTCTTGTTGTTTTCTCCTCTAGTAAGATAAGTATCTTCTTCCATCTCCAGCCATTTGGAACTGAAGAAGCTTCTTGGATGAGAAGTGAAACGTCTCCCGAACAAACTCAACACAGTCCAGTTGCCTTGTCTGAATCTTCAAGATAACCATGACCTGGATGAATGAGAATCTACACAGACGTGTTATAGCACATTATTTATCTTCTTTAAGACTGGATCTGATAAATGTAAAATCTCCAGGAGTGTTTGACATGGCACAATGAAAAAGTGATAGGATTTTGGTGGTGATCTGGGCACAGATGAGGATCTAGGAATTTTTAAAAGGATTTGTAAACACAGCTAGCCAGGGCAGTTTTCCACATTTTTGCAAAAAACTCGGGAAAGAATGTTAGAAATGCCTTGGTGGAGGTGCCTTTGTGCTCTCGGAGTACCACTAGTCGTCTTTTGGATCATTTGTTAGAAAGTAAAAGAAGACTCATCAGCTGATTTTAAGTAACAAGAACTTTTGTAAAAATTAAGCACAGAAAAAGAATAAAGTTTAGTTGCAAATAAAACTCAATTTAAGCACAGATACCATATAAAAATGGATAAAAGTACAGTACTTAAACACGTTTACTTAGTCAGTATCCACCACTGATTGTAAGAGAGGAAAAAAAGGGTTGAAACAGTATTTTGAAAACGTTATCAGGATATTTTGGAAGACCTGAGACTGCAACTGGATTTTTATATACTGAAATGTCCTTGCTATTAAATATTCCACAGTCAACCATTTATTGTATAATAACGGAGTGAAGGCAATTGGAAAAGACAGCAACTCAGCCATGAGGTGATAGGCCAAGTAAAATCACAGAGCGGGGTCAGCTGATGACACATAATGCACAGAGGTCACCAACGTTCTACAGAGACAGACCTCCAAACTTCATGTGGCCTTCAGATTAGCTTAAGAACAGTGCACACAGAGCTTCATGGAGTGGGTTTCCATGGCCGAGCAGCTGCTTCCAAGCCTCACATCACCGAGTGCAGTGCAAAGTGTTGGATGCAGCAGTGTAAAGCACCTCACCAGATACTCGAGAGCAGTGGAGACGTGTTCTCTGGAGTCACAAGTTAGTTAGTTCCAGTGAAAGGAACTCTTAATGCTTCAGCACACCAAGACATTTTGGACAATTTCATGCCCCCAACTTCATGGGAACAGTTTAGGAATGGCCCCTAACTGTCCCAACATGACTGCACACCAGTGAACAGAGCAGGTCCATGAAGACATGGGTGAGCCAGTTTGGTGTGGAAGAACTTGACTGGCCTGCACAGAGTCCTGACCTCAACCCCCACAGAACACCTTTAGGTTTCTGCCATTGAGCTGACTCTTTAGGACTTTCCTTACTCACTTTAGGTACTTGGCCGTTGCTGCTTTCCTAGTGGCCTCTTCGTGGTTGCCATTTGCCTGTGGTATGCCAAGGTAGGGAGTGTAATGCCCTCTGTATAGACTACCTTCCTTCTTTTTGTCACCATTCGGCCACACTTCTCTAGTCCGAATGACATTCCGATGTTTCTGCTGTAGATCCTGGTGGTGTGGATCAGTGAGTCGATGTCTCGCTCATTCTTGGCGTACAGCTTGATGTAATCCATGTAGAGGAGGTGACTGATGGTGGTCCCATTTTAGAGTCTGTATTCATAGCAAGTGTTGTTGATTATTTGGCTGAGGGGGTTCAGTCCTATGCAGAACAGCAGTGGGGACAGAGCATCACCTTGATATATGCCACATTTGATGGAGACTTGTGCAATTGGCTCAAAGTTGGCCTCAAGGGTGGTGATCCATTGACTCATTGAGTTTGCAATGAAGGCTCTTAGAGTCTTGTTGACCTTGTTTGATGCTGTTATATTATTGAACATCAATGTAAATATTAGATTTATTACTCTTTTCATGATTATTATTGATTATACTTCTATAAAAACCATCACTACAATCATACAGACATGAGGACCCTCCTGAAAACAAGATGTTGCATCTCAGGGGGCTAACCTCTCATAAATTTATACTCAGCAGAAACAGATATGATGAAGACAGGTCTATGATTGGCCCATGGATCTGTCACTAGCTTTAGTTCTTACTTCAGTCCACTTGTCTCTGCCCACCTCCCTTCCTTCGCCCACACACCCAACACAGCATAGTGTGGATGGCTGTTCATCATGAGACTGAGATCCACATTCAAGATTTCCTACTGCTAAACAGAGGTTTATTCTTCCGCCATGATGAGGGATTCCTCATTGGCTATTTGGATTCATGTTGGGTGTTGGATGTATGTATTTGTATATATATGCATATGTGTATTTTATATGTATGTATCTATGCATATATGTGTACCCATAAAATGAAGAGTTTGTCTTCAGACTGCTGTCTTGTAAAGTGTCTTGAGATAACACTTGTCATGAATTGGCGCTATACAAATAAAGATTGATTGACTGATTGAAAACTATGATGTTTTAAACTTGATTCTGCTTGAAAGGGTTAAAGACCTTCATACATTATCAGAGCAAAAACCCAGGTGGACTGAAATTTACAAAGAAAAATGATGGCTAGGAGCTTCATTCGATAAACATACTGCCTCAAAACTACTTAAATTGATAGTCTGTAATAAAAAAGCTCCTCTGAATGAATCTAAAAAATCACCAATGGGATATTTGTCATGGCAGCACCCAACATCAACAGTCATTAATATGAGTCTGTACGGCCTCCATAAACAGCCACAGATGTTTATAGCATGTCTCCGACAATGTGTTTGTTCATCAGTACAGCTCTCCATTACAGAGCTGGTTGACAGTTTCTGTAGTCGCCGGTTCTCAGATGGTGTGACAAGTACCACAAGAGGATCTTGAAGCAAGTCTAGATTACATTAGATTAGATTAGATTAGATTGTACTTTATTAATCCCTTTATTAATTAAAACTGGGATTCAGTAGCAGTTCAGTATTACAGATTAAAAAGATATATAAGATATATAAACAGATAGATCCAAACAAAAATATAAATATAAATATAAATAAAATAAAAATGAATTGCTACTGGCTGGCAACTGCTCCTTTCCATCCTCTGTCTTCCTGTTACTCCTCACCCTGGAAGGGTGAAGAGCTGCTCCAAGTCTCCATCAGGTGTGAGGTGAGTGCCACTGGTCAGAAGTCATTCAGCTCGCAAATAATGTCTTTTTCTTTAAATCTGCACTTGAATTTATGGTGGGGATCCTGTTGGCCAGGCGGGGGTGTCCATTGCGACGGCGGGGCGCCGTCCCAAATACACTATAGTGGAGCACTGCGCCACAAAAAGAGAGCACATAATGATTGTTCATGAGTCCCAAAACACGAGTCCGAGTCGAGTCTGAAGTCTTTTAAGTCCTACTTATCTGATAGATACCAGTTTGTACACGTGAACAACAAGTCCTCTGTGTACACTAAAGTAAGTTCCGGAGTTCCTCAAGGCTCTGTGCTAGGTCCAATTCTCTTCTCCATTTATATGCTTCCCCTCGGTGATATCATGAGGAAATACTCCATTAACTTTCATTGTTACGCTGATGATACTCAGCTGTATGTATCAATGAAGCCAGGTGAGACAAATCAGTTATCTAAACTAGATGTGTGTCTAAAGGACATTAGGACATGGATGGCCAAAAATTTTCTTCTTCTTAACTCAGACAAGACAGAGATCATTGTGCTGGGCCCTCGACACCTTAGAGAAACCTTTTCTAATGATTTCACTGCCCTAGATGGCATAAGCCTGACGCCAAGCACAACTGTTAGAAATCTTGGGGTTCTATTTGATCAGGATTTATCCTTTAACTCTCACATAAAGCAAATTTCAAGAACAGCCTTTTTTCATCTTTGTAACATCGCTAAAATTAGGCCTATCCTGTCCCAGAGCGATGCCGAAAAGCTAGTCCATGCTTTTGTTACCTCTAGACTGGACTATTGTAATTCTCTTCTTTCAGGCTGTCCCAGTAAGTCGCTTAAGACGCTTCAGCTGGTTCAAAATGCTGCAGCACGTGTGCTGACTAGAACTAGGAGAAGAGACCACATTACTCCTGTATTAGCCTCCCTGCATTGGCTTCCCATTAAATATAGAATAGAATTCAAGATTCTTCTTCTCACCTATAAAGCTCTCAGTGGACAGGCACCAGTTTACCTCAAAGAGCTTGTAGTGCCGTACAACCCCTCTAGAACATTACGCTCCCAAAATGCTGGCCTGCTCGTGGTTCCATCAGTCTCTAGAAGTAGTATGGGAGGTAGAGCCTTCAGTTATCAGGCTCCTCTTCTCTGGAACCATTTACCGACCATGGTTCGGGAGGCAGACACCCTCTGTACCTTTAAGGCTAGACTTAAAACATTCCTCTGTGATAAAGCTTTCAGTTAGGGACCAGCTCATAGTACATAGTTTAGACACATAGTTAAGATGCAATAGGCTTAGACTGCCGGGGGGATCTGGCACACTGGGCTCTATCCCTCTCTCTCACACTCTCTCTCCATATCTGCCTCTGTCCCTTTCTGTTTGCTCCTGTACTCGTCTCTGGCTCTTGTCTTTTAGGTGGCCTGGGATCCTTGGTGGAGACTGCCTGCTGCTGTGGAGTCACGAAGCCTCAATAACTACAATTACAGACATAACACATATTTGGCCATCTCATTCCAGTTCATAATCATTATAGCTGTTAATGTTGATATTAACATGATCTCTCTATCCATGGTTGATACATCTATAGTAACTATCTTTAGCTCCACATGGACATGAGATCCCTCTTGAAAATGAGGTGTCACATCTCAAGAGGTCTACCTTTAATACATTTATACTTAACGGAGACAAATATGGTAGGGCTGCACTTGTGGTCTGGGCACCCATGAGTTCGTCACTACCATAAATTCTTATTTTCAGTAAGACTTTTATTGAGTATACTTCTATAAAATTTTCACCACAACCACACAGACATGAGGACCCTCCTCTAATAAATTTGTTTGCAGCAGAAACAAATTTGACGGGGACAGGTCTATGATTGGTCCATTGATCTGTCACTAACTTTAGTTCTTACTTTAATCCACTTGTCTCCACTTACCTCCCTCCCTTTGCCCACACACCCAACACAGCATCGTGTGGATTTGCTGTTCATCATGAGACTGGGGTCCACATTCAAGATTTCCTGCTGCTTAACAGAAGGGTTTTTCTTGCCGCCATAATGGAGGGATTCATGATTGGGTATATGGATTCATGTTGGGTGTTGGATGTATATATTTGTATATATATGTATATGTGTATTTTTATATGTATATATGTATCTATGCATATATGTGTATCCATAATATGAAGAGCTTTGTGCTCTATTGTAAAGTGTCTTGAGATAACACTTGTTATGAATTGGCGCTATACAAATAAAGATTGATTGATTGATTGATTGATTGATTGAGCACAAGCCCAAGTCAAGTCTGAAGTCTCTCTGTGTGCGACTTAAGTGCGACTCGAGTACGAGTCAAACTCGAGTCCCCATCTCTGGTACAAGGTTGGTTAGCCATGTCTCTGGAAAGATAAACAAGCTGCTCTCACGGTAAATCCGCTGAGTCGAATCCCAGCTTGTCCCTCTGTTTTAAGAGCCAGGAGTTCCTCTCTTAAATAAGTGAACAGACCAACTCTTGGTAGCAACAGATGAGAAACTGTCTCCTGGTAGCATTGGAACTGCCTCCTGGTAGCCATCGTCAGTTCAAAAATATGCATGGGATATGTATAAAAACAAAAGTCTTCATAAGAAGAGCACAAGGGTTTAAAATATAGAAAAAAAGCTAAAAATCTATAAAAAATGGTGTAAATCTAAAGAGATATCTAAAAAAGAGCTAAAAACTGAAGAGCTACTAGATGGGCAGCCATTTGTTTACAGTGCCATGGCAACATTTTTTTTCCAAAAACTCAAAAAAAGAATTAAAAAAAATCCCCGAAATTCCCATGGCATAGGTGTACCATGGGAATGTGAGAATGGGAATGGGAAGTCATTACAAAAGAACAGCAACTCATGAACAAAGTTTTCGATTAACTACCAGAATTTTAGGTGCACTATTTCTTGTGTACAGCAGCAAATTTTGTAACTTATAAAATTCATGATAAAACACTCAAGGGAATACTATCTTCTTCAGTTGACAGAGGGACTATCCAATTTTCTCTCTCACTTTTATTCGTCCACCTTATTTTTAAAATTGTGTCATGTCCCAACTCACAGGGAGAGGAGGAGTAACAGGAAGACTGAAGATGTGAAGGAGCGGTAGCCAGCCTGTAGACATATTGTTACTTGTTTTTATATATTTATATTTTTGTTTATGTCTGCTGTACAAGACTGCTACTGGAATCTTAGCTTCCCTGAGGGAGTCATCCAAAGGGATTAATAAAGTTCTATCTAATCAAATGTCTTATATGTGTTCTGCTGAGTACATAAATGTTAAATATAGAACAGATGTTCTGACACCACTTGCCCAACTTTCAAAGAGCTCCAGCAACACTTGAATATCAGAAAAACATCTTTGTTAGACCGAAATGTTTTCGGCTTGTGGCTATCATCAGGGTCTTCTGATGAAGACCAGAAGCCCAAACCTGATAAAGTAGTGTTGCTGGAGCTTTTATTATAAAGTTGTTAGCAACATTTAATCAGGTATTAAAGAGCCCGACAGTGGTGCAGCATGTGGTGCACGTGCCACACAGCAAGGTCGCTGGTTCGGTCCCCAGGTCGGTCAGGGTCGTTGTGATTGGACTTTGCATGATCTTCCCGTGCATGCATGGGTTCTCTCTGGCTTCCTCTCACAGATCAAAAACATGCTCATTAGGTTGATTGGTGACTCTTAATTTCCCTTAGGTATTAGTGTGAGAGTGAATGGTTGTCCGTCTCTCTATGTGGCTCTGTGATTGGCTGGCAACTGCTTCAGGGTGTACCAAGTCTCTCAACCAATGCCAGCTGGGATAGGCTCCAGGCCCCCAAACCTTGTTCAGCTGAAAGCGATAAGTCATATAGAAAATGGTTGGATTGAGGAATTAAAGAGCCCATATTCTGTCTTAAATCAGTTTTGTATCATCGCTGTCAGGCCAAAGGGCATAATCTCAATTTTTCTGTTTAATTGTGTCTCTCTTTTTTTTTTTTTTTTAAATAAAAGTGCTCTTCATGTTGGTGGATGGGTTTCACAATTTTTTAGACCAATTATTAGAAAACAAAACCTATTCCTAATTTGGACAATACAATCTCTATGATTTCAGAAGTAAATTGTATTGTTTTTCTTTTTCTGAAAAATAGCTATTTTGGAGATAAGAGGTAGTGCCAAAATAGAGCAAAAACAAAGGGGCTTGGTAGTGGAAAAGTAAGTTGTTGTAAATAATCTGTAAAAATCCTGATGCTGTTTTTGTGTCTTATTGTCAATCACAATTCTTGAAAATAGATTAAATAGATTCAGTGGCACCATTAGCAGCAAGGTATAGCCCTGCTGTCCATGCCGATTATTTTGGTTAAGACTGAGAGCTGCTGTATGTCACTGTGGCTAATGTACATGCTAACAGCAAGTACCTCATACAACCCTACTTATAAAATCCAAAACTATCCCTTTAAAAAAGAGACATTATTTAAATTTCAAATTATATTACGGATAAAAAAATCACTATTTAAATTATTATTGAGTTAAACAAAATCCTGGCATCGATATTGTAAGCTTGGATACATTTTATAGCTTTAGTTCTTACTTTAGTCCACTTGTCTCCACTTACCTCCCTTCCTTTGCCCACACACCCAACACAGCATCGTGTGGATTTGCTGTTCATCATGAGACTGGGGTCCACATTCAAGATTTCCTGCTGCTTAACAGAAGGTTTTTTCTTGCCGCCATGATGGAGGGATTCATGATTGGGTATATGGATTCATGTTGGGTGTTGGATGTATATATATTTGTATATATGTATATGTGTATTTTATATATGTATATATGTATCTATGCATAAATGTGTATCCATAATATGAAGAGCTTTGTGCTCTATTGTAAAGTGTCTTGAGATAACACTTGTTATGAATTGGCGCTAAACAAATAAAGATTGATTGATTATATGAAAAGTTTTGTTTTTAATCATAGGTGTTTTACAACATGAAATTTACATATTTCTTTGCAGATAGGTGTTTTCAAATGCAAAGAAATTAGCTTAGTGTGTGATTTCTAATTCTTATTTATATATGTTTATATATATATACAGACACACATATGTATTCATATATATACACACACACACACATATATATAGATATAGATATACACATATATGTGTGTGTGTATATATATACATATATATATATATATATATATATATATATATATACATATATATACATATATACATATATATATATATATATATATATATATATATATATATATATATATATATATATATATATATATATATATATATATATATATATATATATATTTATATATATGTATATATATATATATATATATACACATACATACATAAGCTCCACATACTGTCATAATACAGAATTTTTCAAAAGGTCATAACACCCTACAAACAAGACCTCTGACATTTTACACAGTGTGATTGTCAAAATCCAAGGAGCATATTTGGCTTGCCTTTGTAAACTGTAATTATCACATAAGGATCTCCTCTTGCTGCATCCTTTGTCGTAAATTCAAGACTGATCTCTCGGAGCACAGCACTGGACATGAAACAGACTACACTGGCTTCTTATCCATAAGCAGGTATTTTCTGAAATCTATTTATTTATTTCTACTTCCTCTGAGATTAAACCATCATATTACAAGCTGGCATTTACAGTCAGAGTGCAATTTTACATTTATTTATGATTGTTTTACCTGTTGTGTTTCTCGTGATAATCTTTTTATGTCCTCTAAAACTATAATGCACTTTATTTTGTTGTCAGTCTGTTTTGAATTTATTTCTTTTGGAAATATATGAGCATTTCTAAGTGTCCTCCAGTTAGGGGTGTGCAATAAGACTAGGGATGGGTACTGGTAAGATTTTACTCATACCAGTGCTGTTGCCGACTGCTTATCGATCCAATTCTTTACTACTCTCTCATTTTTTCGTGTGGATTTTCTGTGTAGAGATGAGTCAGCCTGTACAAGTTTTCTCAGTTAACATCGAACACTAGGGATGCCCTAGTCAGGCTTTTTTGGGCCAATACCGATCACCTGTTTATGAGATCAGTCAATATAGATACTGATACCAGTCATGTTACATTTTTGTTTTCACTACTGGTTGAGTATTTGCTGGACAAAGCTGAAGATCCTGAGAGGCAATGCAATGAGTATCATATAGTAGTGACTCATTCGTTTCTTGTTTTTATTTATGTTAATTAACATAATTACAAACAAACAGAAGAACTATTAGCATTAAATGCTCTATTCATCTGAAGCCACACTTCTGCTTCTGATTACAGTCTTTGGCATGTTAGGCCTTACAAATTTAACCATATTTGATACACACTTTATGATACCTCTATCTAAATAATATGATAAACAAATTACTAAAAAACAGTTGAATACAATCGGATAAATGATAAAAAAAAAATGCCCTCAAGTGCATTATCAGTTACCAAAAACACCAAAATGTATGAAATGAGATACAAAAAATATATATGTTACATTTTTTGGAAATTTTGATTTTTTGGGATTTCAGTAGAAAGTGAAATAAACATTTTAGCTCCAAAAAATTAGAATTTTCTAGCAATAATTTGTGTTTTCAGGCTTTAAGGGGTTAACTCTTTTAAACATGGTTTACAACTTTGTCAGGGTGGGCAACAATTTCAGCAGCTTTCTGCAATTTTATTTCACATTTCATCTTTTTTTAGCTTTCTTTCACAACTTTAAAGATTGTTTTTCCACATTTTCAGCTTTGTTTGCACTGCTTTTAGCCATTTCATTTCACATTTTCTGCATCCAGACTCAGCATTTCAACGCATTTACTGCAAGGAAATACAATTTTTCTAGTTATCAGTGATAGACATTTTTAGTTGAGTTACTTTGTAATGTCAGCACCTCTGTCTTCCATTTGTGATTTTTTTCCTGCTCGGTATGGTTCCACGGCCGAGTCAGTCAGAGCTGCTGTTGCCTCTGGAGCTGGCCATATTGCCATTTGCTACTAATTGTTTTTTTTTTTTTTGGAGCACACCCACGCCCACCCCCACCCACACATATGTTTATATGTATACCTATATCTATCTATCTATCTATCTATCTATCTATCTATCTATGTATATATATATATACACACACACACACACACATATATATACATATACATATATATATATATATATATATATATATATGTATATGATGTGTGTGTGTGTGTGTGTGTGTACAAAAAAGGAAAACAAAACAAACACAAAAAAAACCTCCCTTGTGACTGTTAGGGGGGGTTAGGGAGCTGGTGTACTCTGAGAACTATGGCATTAGAAGGCGACTCCTGGCAAGTGTTACCAAATCAAACATATCAAGGGGAAGGATTTAGACTAAAAACAGTCAAAGAAACAATCTTGGCCCTTTTTTAGGAGCTTAAATTTACATGGTAATATATTATCTAAAGACCCAGGTGGCAATCTCAATGAATGGCTTCAATCTAGAAATTTCAAGTGGCTGTGAGCAGTTTCTGGTCAAGTGACCCATGTACACTCCTCATACCAAGTTTCCACTAAGGTGATGGCAATCATTAAAAATAGCGGCCATCTTGGAAATGGCTGCCATCTTGAATTTTCAAGTGTCTAACGTCATTTTCAAAAGAGGCCCTTAGAGAGCATTTGTGCCAAATTTAATGCTTGCATCACCATATGAATGATTTTTTCAGTTACCCGCTGCACTCTATAGTCACGTTCTGATTTTATTCAGTTTGATGACATGAGTTCTCGATTTTATAATCTGATCAACAGGAAACATGGGTTTCTCCATTTCCCATTGCAGTTTACTCCATTTTCATTCAGACCTTTTGACTCTCCATGGAGAAAAAAAATTTCTGTGTGTGCTCCAGTGCATACAAGTATTCCCAAGGGATTAAAGTAAATGGGCCATCAAATCCACTGCAAGAAAACCCAAATTATTCAGTTAGGCTGTGGTTGTTTCCCCTTATGAAGCCAGCTGGTTGGTGCTGTTGGCGTGATGTGTACCCGAGCAGTGCCTAAACAAAGAGGAATGCAAGTAGAAATGTCAATGGCCATGATTACATGATATTTTTTGATTCGGAATTACTTATTCAGAATTAAATAATGTGGAATTAAAGTGTTTTCCTTTGTGTTTACATGAAAACAGTAATTCCAAATAGAGGTTTACATGGAAAACATGTTTATTCGCCTTTATTTAAAGGCCTGGGGTTGGGGATGGTTCTGATTGGACAGGGGGTGGACGTGACGTAGTGACGAAGTGACGTATTTACATCTACCGGAAGAAAAACTCAAGTTCAGCGTCTGTCAGGGAAACCTCGTCCAACTTGGACGCTACAACTTTAAAAAGGTCCGCATTTTTATGCTTACATCCATCCACTCTTTCATCATTTCCAAATCTTCTAAGGCTCTAATTAAATAAATTGTCATGGCTCGAGTCCAACACTTGCTTCAGGCGGCCATCCTGTTCCCGTCAGTGTCCCATGCGTCATCATGACAGGACAAGGGAACGAGCATGTGCAGAACGACTGGAATTAATTTGACGCAGAATGAACGTATACATGATCGAGGAATTATTTAATTCTGATTTAAAATCAGAATAAACCAGCCACTTACTTACTTTTATTCGGAATGATAATTTTCATTCAAAATTAGCTGTTTACATGGTCATTTTGAATCATTTTAAAGAGGATTTAAGTTTTATTCGGAATTAAAAAGGAATTAAAGCTCTCATGTAAATGTGATAATTGTAAATTTTCTTAAGGGAGCAATCAATCACCCTAAGCTGTTTTTGTGGCTTGTTTCTCATTCGTGTTAACCCTTGCAGGATGAGCCCAAGAAACACATTAATGAGACTGAAAATAATGCACATTCTTGATTAACTGACCCCTGTTGATCAACAAAAAGTTCAACTACAATTTTATCTCCTCCTCAAGCAATTCAAACTTTTCACAAAAAAAGTCAACTGTGCAGCCATCTATAGCTTGGAAAGCATTAAAATGAAATGCTAACTTGGAAACTGCAACGTATGTCGGAGTGGTAAAAATATTGCAGTATAACTTTTCCCCAATGTCGTTCAACAGAAATTAACAATCACAGCTAAGAGGCCAAGTCCTAATAAAAAAACTGACCAGTTTAATGTGCACACGGACAGATATGTGGAACAATAGAGAGACATGCAGATTGAGAGAGCTTCAGTTGTTCTTAAGGGAGATACAGGAGAATTTTACTGAGCATTTCTGAAAAACACCAGATTGGGTCTGAGCAGGCTTGAATTTTGAAATTTTACCTCTTCATTGTCCCCATGTTTCAGCCCTGAACACATGTTTTTATTTCTCTTTCCCTGCAGGATGAGACGAAGAAGATCATTTCTGGGACTCAAAACGCTGCTCATAATTGGTCTTCTGTCCCTGCTGGGTCTGCACATCATTCCAATGGTCCACAAAAAGTACAACAACGTCCTTAAATCTTCAGATCCATTTGTGCCTGTTCCCATTTTTCACAAATACAATGTCAGCTGTTCAGCCATCTATGACTTGGACCCAGCAGAGGTGGCAAAAGTTCTGGAGATCAGAAAGACACAACTTGTTGAGGACACGGATGAAAGTCTGTCTGCTGCCACATCAAACTGTCCAATGTTCCTCAAGACAAGAGGTTATGATGATGTGTGTGTGTCAGCGGAGGAGATGGACTTTCCTATTGCCTATTCTCTGGTTGTGCATAAATATGCATGGATGATGGAGAGAGTGATCAGGAGCGTCTACTCCCCTGCTAACATCTACTGCATCCACTATGATGGCAAGTCCCCACCAGAGTTCATCTCAGCCATAAAGAGCTTAGCTCAGTGTGTGCCCAATGTCTTCATTGCCTCTAAGATAGAGGTTGTCCATTATGCTACATTTAGTCGACTGCAAGCAGACATCAACTGTTTTTCAGACCTTCTGAAGTCAAAGGTTCAGTGGAAATATGTCATTAACCTCTGCGGTCAGGATTTACCCCTGAAGACCAACATTGAGCTGGTGAAAGACCTGCAGAAGTTAAACGGGGCGCACATGCTGCACACAGCTCGAATGCTACATAACATGAAGCCAAGGTTTACCTATCACCATGATCTGTCAAGAAATAGGGCAGAAAGAACTGACATATTAAAGTCACCACCTCCTCATGGCATTGAGATGTTTACGGGAAGTGCTTACTTCATCTTGTCACGTGAATTCATTGTTTTCATGAACAACTCGGCTGTAGTGAAAGACTTTCTTGACTGGAGTGTGGACACCTACTCCCCTGATGAACATTTCTGGGCAACTATTGTGCGGATACCAGGTGTACCTGGAGAGATACCCAGATCCCACCCAGATATCACCAATTTGATTAGTATGACTAGGCTGGTAAAGTGGTATTGGTTAGAGCCAAGGTGGTTTCCACGGTGCACAACTGTACACATCCGTGCTATCTGCATCTTAGGTGCTTCAGATGTACGCTGGTTATTTGGCTGTGGCTACTGGTTTGCAAACAAGTTTGACCCTAAAGTGGACCCTGTGGCAATACAGTGTCTTGAGGAGAAGCTTGAGGAAAGGAGAAGACTGTTTGGTTGTTAAAACAAACAAACAGAACACTCAAGGCAAAAATCAAATGCAAAGAGCACGACCTGTTTTCCACCTTAAGGACAAACTTCCTAGTTCAATCTTATCACCACAAAATTGTCTAAGGTACTGAAGTGTTGGGATGATAAAGGTTGGGGCTTTAATCCTCTGGTTTTGGAAAAGTTCATTTTTACTTGATATTAAAAATAGATGAACTTATGTTAGAAATGGTATCATAAACAAATGTTAGTTAAAATCAATGATAAATGTGATGAACTCGAGAGGTAATGGGACTGCTTCTCTCCCAAAAATTTGTCAGGAAGACCAGTAAAAACTGGTAAATCAGCTGCATCTGCTAAATGTTTGCCTATTGAATTTCAGTCTACTCTTGATGCTTTTAATATGCAAATTTATCTTAGCCATATTTGACATTATTTTACTTATCTTGAAGATTCAAACAAGGCAACTGGACTGTGTTGTTTGTTTGTTCCCAACAAACTCAACACAGTCCAGTTGCCTTGTTTGAATCTTCAAGATAACCATGACCTGGATGAATGAGAATCTACACAGACGTATTATTTTACTTGCATTGTTTCTACTATCTGTTTCTAAAAACCATTTTGAAAAGTTAAATAAAAGCTTTCATTATGGAAAAATGTCCTCTCATTTGCATCCATTTTTGGTAGTGATTTTATTTTTTACATCTACACTGAACATACCCTGAACATCCCAGGTCACTCACTTTAAAGGGATAGTTAAGGAGTTTTAAAGTGGGGTCTTATGGCAAGGAACCTAGGCCCAAGGATTGCTGCTACTGATGCTGCTGTGCAATGTAAAGAATTTTTAGTGAAAACAAGGCACAGACACTAGCAGGTTATGACACATTATTTATCTTCTGTAAGACTGGATCTGATATATGAAAGGTTTTCATTAACTGCATGGCATTTGTCTTTTAGTTCATCTTTCCATCTGTCTGACTGTTAGCAAGACAACTTAAAGTAAAATCTCCAGGAGTGTTTGACATGGCACAAGGAAAAAATGATTAGATTTTGGTGGTGATCTGGGCACGGATGAGGATCTAGGAATTTTTAAAAGGATTTGTAAACACAGCTAGCCAGGGCAGTTTTTCACATTTTTGCAAATAACTCAGGAAAGAATGTCAGAAATGCCTTGGTGGAGGTGCCTTTGTGCTCTCTGAGTACCACTAGTCTTCTTTTGGATCATTTGTTAGAAAGGAAAAGAAGACTCATCAGCTGATTTTAGGTAACAAGAACTTTTGTAAACTCGCACTGCACCCGACCACTTTGGCCCCTTCCACTGGTGGTATCCCTATGGGAGGGGGCAGAGCCGGCCCAAGGCATAAGCGAAGTAAGCGGCTGCTTAGGGCCCCGCGACCACTAGGGGGCCCCCAAGAGCAATTCACTTTTTTTATTTTTATTTATTTATTTATTTTAGTTTGAAATTAGTTGATGGTTTATATCACGAACTATAGATGCATTATTGTACAAGAACACAATTTTTTTTCAATTCAGAGACACTCTGTCGAGTGGAGCTGCAGCTGATTTACTCTGCCGTCTGCCCCTGTGCGAGGCCTGAGCGGAGGTGCACATTTCTGGGCGGTGGAGCGGTCCGTTCATTGCGCACTGCGTATGATGCGCATCCAAATAGCAGGTGTTGAAAAAAAAAAAGCAATGCAATGTCGCAAAAGAGGACATATCACTCTGGGGCAGAAAAGAGAAAAAGGAAGAAAGAAGAAGAGGAGAAAAAACGACAACACCAAGGTATGTTTACATGTCTTGTTAAAGGATGAATTTTTATTAAAGAGAGGGAGATTATAGGTAGCTGTTAAATTAATCTCTTCACAAAGCTAACGTTAGCTATCAACGACGTTAATAGCAAACTAATAGCTAATTAACGTTAGCTATTTGCAAATTAGCAGGCTACAAGGTAAAAACTAGATTATAAATATAAATGATGATAAATACTTTGATATTTAAGATAACCTGTTTGAGTTTCTGTTATATTGAGTTGATAGTTGGGTTTCCCCTGCTCGTTTTTGTTCAAATTTTTAATTGCAAATGTTTGATACACACGTTTTTTAGCCTAATAAAACCCCACGTTTTTTTTCTTGCAGTAGGCCTATTTTTCTGCACTATATTGTTAGTTATTTAGATATATGTCGTTTGCATAAGTTGTTTGCTGCAGTGCAGACCATGGTTGTCTAATATCATAATCTATTAATAATATACTCCTTACATCAACTAATAAATTGTGTGAAACGTCCTTAGGAGCACTGTTAAAATACTTTGGAGGCACACAGTCAGACCAGAGCCAGTCCACATCCCTGGGCTCAACTTCTGGTAATGCATCAGGTAAGGGAAAACTGTCACCATAAATATTTGATTTTGAAGTATTATAAATAACAACTAAATCTTAATTAAGTCGAATTGTCTCATTATTATGTGTTCATATCCCTCTACAGAGGTCTGTGCTGCACCCACATCCTCTATGTCCACTGCCCCCTCTGTGTCTGCAACCACAGCTGATTTGTCTGGTAGGTTAACATCAATGCACCCTCTATATAATTGTTAAATTAATTCATTAAGATTTCATTTGAGATACAAACACATGATGTACAGTATATTTTAGAAACAAGTATTTCATAATCTATTTTCAGTTGGAGATTCCTTTTCTTATTATAAGTCAAAACAAACTAATATAGTTTAAACTTTTTTATATATTAAAAATAGTAAGCAACATAATTTTGAAGTGTAATATGACATTTAACAGGGCTGGCTTTTTTTTTTTTCTTCATCCAAGGATCATGTCCACCCTCATCCTCTGTGTCCACTGCCCCCTCTGTGTCTGCAGCCACAGCAGATTTAGCTGGTAGGTTAACATCAAGACATCCTTTATATAATTGTTAAATTATTTCTTTAAGATTTCATTTAATTAACCCTCAGGGAGCCTTAGGCGCATTTTATGCGCTTTGCATTCTTCATTTTTTGATAATCTTGGCTGAGTTCACGCATATGGCATGAATTTTGGCAAGATTGTGTATTTTTATGTGATCTTGATATTTCCAGCTCAGCTCCTAAAATAAGTGTAAAATACACTGTGTACAAACAAGAGTCACACCTGGGACCCTAAGCGCAAAAAATGCGGCATTGAAACCCATTCAAACTGCAATTTTTGATCTCTCTGCCATTAAAGCATAATATATGCATTTTATTATATCTGGGTGTCAATCTGGGCTTTTGCCTTGAAATTAATAATTTTCACTACTTTCCACTATATGACATCATTTTTGACTGGATGGCACTGTCACAGTTACCCCCTCCCCTTGTGTGTGTGTGTGTATGGGTGTGGCCTTAAATGACAGACAATCAAAAATAATAGCAGAAATAGAGGGCCCCAAAATCAAATTTCGCTTAGGGCCCCATGGAGGCTTGGGCCGGCCCTGGGAGGGGGGTCCCACATCACCTTTTCGGGCTGAGCCCGGCCGGGCCCATGGGTGCAGGCCCGGCCACCAGACGCTCGCCATCGAGCTCCATCCCCAGGTCTGGCTCCAGGGTGGGGCCCCGGTGACCCACGTCCGGGCAAGGGAACCTGAAAACCATTGTTGTTTCTCTCCATAGTGGTCTTCGAGCCACACTTTGTCTGGCCCCTCCCCCAGGACCTGTCTGCCTTGGGTGACCCTACCAGGGGCATAAAGCCCCAGACAACATAGCTCCTGGGGTCATTGGGGCACGCAAACCCTCCCACGACTATAAGGTGGTGGCTCCAGGAGGGCAGCCGAAGGCGGGGACCCTGGCAGTCTGACCCCCGGCTGCAACGTCTGACTCTTGGGACGTGGAACGTCACTTCTCTGGTGGGGAAGGAGCCTGAGCTGGTGCACGAGGTTGAGGGGTTCCAACTAGATATAGTTGGACTCACTTCGACACATAGCTTGGGCTCTGGAACCAGTCCTCTTGAGAAGGGCTGGACTCTTTTCCACTCTGGAGTTGCCGAAGGCAAGAAGCGCCGGGCAGGGGTAGCAGTACTTATTGCTCCTAGGCTCGGGGCCTTTACGTTGGGGTTTACCCCAGTAGACGAGAGGGTAGCCCCTCTCTGCCTTTGGGTGGGGGGACGGAACCCGACTGTCCTATCTGGCCTTTTAGGCCAGTGGGACTCCCGAGGCAGCTGACAGGTACTGGCAGGCCAAGCGGAATACAGCTTTGGTGGTTGCCAAGGCAAAAACCCGGACATGGGAGGAGTTCAGTGAGGCCATGGAGAACGACTTCCGTACGGCTTCAGAGAGATTCTGGACCACCGGCGTCTCGGGAGGGGGAAGCAGTATGCTGTCAACACCGTCTATGGTGGGGATGGCGCGCTGTTGACCTCGACTCGGGACGTCCTGGATCGGTGGAAGGAATACTTCGGAGACCTCCTCAATCCTACCAGCACGTCTTTCAGTGCGGAAGCAGACTTGGGGGACTTTGTGGTGGGCTTTCCTATCTCTGGAGCTGAGGTCGCCGAGGTGGTCAAAAAACTTCCTCAAGGCCCTGGATGTTGTGGGGCTGTCATGGCTGACAAGACTCTGCAACATCGTGTGGACATCGGGGACAGTACCACTGGATTGGCAGGCTGGGGTGGTGGTCCCCCTTTTCAAGAAGGGGGACCGGAGGGTGTGCTCCAACTACGGGGGATCACACTCTTCAGCCTTCCTGGTAAGGTCTGTTCAGGGGTACTGGAGAGGAGGGTCCGTCGGATTGTTGAACCTCAGATTCAGGAGGAGCAATGTGTTTTTTGTCCTGGCCGTGGAACTATTGACCAGCTCTATACCCTCCATCGGGTCCTCAAGGTGCATGGGATACTGCCCAACCAGTCTACATGTGTTTTGTGGACCTGGAGAAGGTATTCGACGGTGTCCCTTGTGGGGTCCTGGTGGGGGTGCTCTGGGAGTATGGGGTACTCTGGGAGTATGGGGTACTCGGACCCGCTGGTAAGGGCCATCCATTCTCTGTACAACCGGTGCCAGAGCCTGGTCCGCATTTCTGGCAGTACATCAGAGCTGTTTCCAGTGAGGGTTGGGCTCCACCAGGGCTGCTCTTTGTCACCAGTTCTGTTCATAACTTTTATGGACAGAATTTCTAGATGCAGCCAGGGCACTGAGGGGTTCCGGTTTGGTGACCTCAGGATTGGGTCGCTGCTTTTTGCAGATGATGTGGCCCTGTTGGTTCATCAGACGTGACCAACAGCTCTCACTGGATCGGTTTGCAGCTGAGTGTGAAGCAGCTGGGATGACAATCAGCACCTCCAAACCCGAGTCCGTGGTCCTCGCCCGGGGGAGGGTGGAGTGCCCTCTTGGGTCGGGGATGAGATTCTACCCCAAGGGGAGGAGTTCAAGTATCTCGGGGTCTTGTTCACGAGCGGAGGATGAATGGTGGTGGATCGGTGCGGCATCGGCAGAGATGCAAGCTCTGCATCAGTCCGTCGTGGTAAAAAGGGAGCTGAGCTGCAAGGCAAAACTCTTTCTATACCAGTGTGCTTATGACCACACACTGTTACTGTGTGGTCATAAGCGCTGCTACATTTCACATTGTCACTTTAATATCACTGTCACTTTATTTTTATCTTTACTGCACTGCACAGGAGGCTCAGCTGTTTTGTACTGTGTTAAATTATTATTTTAGTATGTTAGTTAATTTGATAATTGAACGCCACTTACTCTGTTAATTTAGTGCTTAGTATGTTAGTTAATTTTGATAATCGTATATATCTTCTATTCCTTGATCTATGTCTTATGCATGCTACTATCCCTGTACTTGCCCTGTACTGCTGCAATACCAGAATTTCCCCTTTGGGGATCAATAAAGGACTATCTTATCTTATCTTATCTTATCTATCCTCATATATGGAACGCCCCGGGATCCTCCGGGAAGAGCTGTATGAAATAGCTGGGGAGAGGGAAGTCTGGGCGTCCCTGCTCAAGTTTCGACCTGACCACAGATGAGCAGAAGAAGATGGATGTATGGATGGAACTTTTGTAAAAATTAAGCCCAGAAAGAGAATAATGTTAAGTTGGAAATAAAACTCAATTTAAGCTCAGATACCATATAAAAATGGATAAAAGTACAGTACTTAAACACAAAGCTTTACTTTGTCAGTGTCCACTACTGATAGTAACTGCTATCAGTGTGCGTGTGTGTGTAAATCCTCAAATACAGGCCAGGGCATTTATTTCCAAATCCCAGGGAGTACAAGGCCATTTTATGAAGGAGGCTTTCTTCTGGTATAGCATAACGATTATATGAATTATAATTAATTATTGTATTCAGCTTGTTTCATGTAAAAGAGGATTATATATAAAACTCAACACATTCATAACTTGAATATTCAGATTTAAAACAGAAACTGTTTGAAAAAATGCCATTTAAGGTTTATTTTTTCTTTATTTAAAAAAAACTTTTAAAAAACAATTTCTTTAAAATCAACAACCCTAAAAGCAATATTTTGTAATAAAAATGATAATAATAGAAATTAATGACTTTTATTGTCTGCTTCTCTCTTTAACTCATCTCGCACTTGCTTATTAGAGAAATAAGCTTCAGGTCCTCCTGTCATAATGTCATAACTGAGCAGAATAAAACTTTTCTGTGTCAATAATGGATATCTACATTAACTCTAAAAAGGGGAATAAGGTTTTACAAAACGCTGAGAGTTATGGTCGTGTGTTAGATCAGTAATTGGGCTGGGGGTTCATTCTTATCAGGGTCCTTGGATCAGTTTGTAGTCGGAACAGACATGTGCTTTGTTTTGTCATAATGCTCGACATTGCAGGATTAAATGAACACAACAGTCTGGAAATTGAACTGAAATTAAACTGCCTTTTGAGCGGGCCTAATGAGCGCATCTTCATTCTCAGTGAAAAACTTCTCTGCTTTGTCTTGCATACAGTACCTCTTCTTCCCGCTTTTCCTCTGATTAAAAAGCACACACTGTCCACTTTTTCCAGCCTCTCTCCTTGTTTCTTTTCATTAAAAACTCTATTTTGTCTACTTTTCCAAACCAGTAGCACTCGGGTGCAGCTTTTCCCTGTTTCTCTTCTCACTCCCCCATGCATTTCCTTGTTGACTCAATGGATGACGGATTTGATTGGACGAGTGGCATCACAACGAAAAAAGAAATAAAAGACGTGCCTTTAAAATAGATGATCATTGAAATGTCTGTTTCAAACAAGAATGAAGAAATAGCCCTTTTACTTTTTGATGAAACCCCAGACATTATATGCATATTCTCATTTATTTACTAGGGTCGACCATGACCCGGGTGATAATACAAGGCCCGGACACAATTTGAATACCAGTCTCTAGTAGAGGAAGTACAGTATGCATACATACATATATGTATGTATGCAGGTAAGGTCAGCTGGTGTTCATTATGCATGGGAGAGTTAGTAAATCAAACATGGCAGCACAGGAGAGAGTCAAAAGAAATACACTGTCAGCATTTAAATCCATTGTGTGGACTTATTTTGGATTTCCAAAGGGACATAACAGATGGATATCCAAGCCAGATGATTCAGGATCCAGTGAGTTCACTTCAAAGTACTTTTAATGCCACTAATCTTTTTAGGGCATGATACCACACATTAAGCTTTTGAGCCTCTGCCCCATCTGTACATAGAAGAACTGTCAATTTTTCCAAAAATAAAATTTGATAATTTTTTGAGCATACATGTTAGTAACACAATGTAGATATTCGGTTATTAACATGTATGCCCCCTGGCAGCATCACACAAGAGGCATTTCCATTAGATCATTTAATAATTACCTCTCCCGAGGACACATCAATGGGCCACATGTCCTTGCATATGAAGCTTGTAGTCTCGTCGGTTGTGGCCTTTTATCATGCCTCTGGCAGGGAAACCCAACCCTGCAATGCAGCTGGATCCGCCTGATTCAGTGTCTGTAATCAGGCAGATCCATCTTGCCAAGCTCCAATCTATGATTGTGAGTAGCACAAAGCAGTATGGTTCAATCAGTCTATTAGAGCAGGAAGAAGTGGTCCCACAGAGATTAGCATAGGTGCTAATAGCATCAGAAGAAGTTTTATCAGATCTGGACTGCATTTGTTTGTTAAATGAAAACCATTTAACAACATTACAAACTTCTCAATAGAAAGGATATTTCTGCTCTACTTCTGACATGTTTTGCGGAGAGTATAATTTACAAAGTGGCTCACGTTCTGTCCTTCAGTCCAGCGCAGTAGTGCCCACGTACCACATTATCTGATTGGCCCTTAATAGATGTGATTGATGGAATGATTATCCTATCCGTCTGTGTAGATTCTCATTCATCCAGGTCATGGTCATTCTGAAGATTCAAAAGCAAGGCAACTGGACTGTGTAGAGTTTGTTGGGAAGACGTTTCACTTCTCATCCAAGAAGCTTCTTTCAGTTCGGAACTGAAGAAGCTTCTTGGATGAGAAGTGAAACGTCTTCCCAACAAACTCTACACAGTCCAGTTGCCTTGCTTTTGAATCTTCAGAATGATAGTCCTATCACCTGCCAGTAATGCTTCTTAAAGGTTCTTTCCATTCCCAAACACTCTCTATGGGCTCTTTACCAAATGGGCAAGTGAAATATATTGAATGGTCAATCTTGTGTATCAGGTTAAGGGAAGCCTGCTGAGGAAGACTCTGAAACACTGGGCTGAGCACCCGACAAGGTACCACTAGGCTGCAGACAGTGAAAGGCCAACAAATGAGCCCACAGCTTTTTCATAGTGAGACAGTTGCTTTGCACATAATTGACACACAGAGGAGCCCAAAGTGCTTCCACATGATGCTCCTCACATGTTTCTGTGTTGTTATTGTCCTCTTGGAGTGTCTTTTCCAGTCCTTTATTTCCTCAAGGTGTCTTCTTCATCTGTTTGTTTCCGACAGACAAGACACAGCTGTTGTTTGGGTCAAGAGAGCACTGGCCGATCAGGTTGTGCTGGGAGCGCCCTCTGCTGGAACACTAATGTTCTGTTCAGCTGTTTACTTAATATTCAAATGATTATTTACAGTTCCAGTACAGATTTTTACCCCCGATATTTGAATACTGAGTATAAGGTGACAGCCCCAGTACCTCAGGAATTAGTAAGGGAATCAGCAGTAATGAATAATACACAAATTCTAAATGTGTGGTTGAATATGATTAATTTTGAGTTAACTATCAAATGAAAGCCAGACAGCCATTCACGCTCACACTTGTACCAAAGAGCAATTTGTTGTTACCAGTTAACTTAATAAGCATGCTTTGGTCAGTGAGAGAAAACCACAGAGTCCAGTGAAAACCTGCATAGGCACAGAGAAAACATGCAAACTCCACACAGAATGAACCTGGTCAACACCCCCATGAAACAGACTGTAACCCAGCCTATTCTTTCTCTTATACACATGCACAATGTATATTTATTTTATCTATATTTATACAACACACCTTTTGTATATATTGTTGGGTTGTTCGCACTATTTTCTACCTATTTTTATACTGTATTTTACTCCTCCTGACTCATTTTTATTTTATTCTATGTTGATTGTTCTTGCACCAATTTAGCGTTTCCTGATCACAATGGCCTCTTTTATCCAGCGTTTGAATAATTTGGTTTCTGATGTGATGCCTTGTCCCCATCCATGATGTTGTTGCTTCTCCCTCACCACATCATGTCTGTGACAAGGGCAAAACCATCACATCAGAAACCAAGCGGGTGAGCAGGACCATCATCTAGGTTGAGGGGGTGTACACCCTCTCACACACCTAGGATTCTCTTCTCCGACTGGAACTGAGTCGGACACGAAGTCAAAGAGTGTACGCTTGGTGCATATCTCCTATTCTATACAACTCACAATAGTAGGATCATGGAATTTTATAAATTAAAAAAAAATAATAATAAAACCTTGTCAAGTATCATATAATTTGCATTTAAACTGACTGAGATATTAAGGTTAAAAAAAAGAAGAATTTGGCTCCCAAGGTGCCTCAAGGGTTAAGCTTCCCTTAAATAAACCTCTGCTTTTCCTATGTGCCTCTAAGTGGCTCTGTACCTTGGACCATTTTGTTGGTTTAAATTTCAGTTACGAAGGGCAGTGAACATGGTTGCAGCATGATGTGCAGAGTTCAGCTTTGAGCTTTATGCCAGAAGTAATGATTGATATATGCATCTGTAAGAGACAAATAACAATTGCTCATCATGTGGTAATTAGAGAAACAAATTATATGATATAAATCTATTTTCTTGGTCTTTTAGCAGGAAAATTGCACATTTCAGTGAACCCATGCACAAAATGGCTTATAGGAACCAAAATGCCAGAATAATTTCTATACAAATGCTGTTTAGATAATTTGCTTATACTAATCAAGTACTCTGCTTACAGTGATCACTTTGGGTGTTTTCAGACATTTTAAAATGCCAACATCAGTGACAGCCTTCTGATGTCAAGCTTAACCCATAGATATATCTGAATAATACATCCATGGCTAATCCTAAAGTTAGCCTAGTTAGCGCTAGCAACCATTATCCTAACTACAATAAGAGCTTTAAAAAAATACCCAAAGATTGGGGGTATTGTATGCTCATTGCAGTCACTTTTAGCCAAAGCAGTCACATATACAGCAGGAAGCATGCAAGGAGATAGGTGTAGGTGAGCGTTGATGATTATGAAGTAATCTGACTGATGACAGGGAAACAAGAAGAGAGTCCTGCACTTAAGCTGCTGAGTTATTAGTCACCTTAAGCACTGTGCTAATGTATTTGTGTATATGTGTGCGGGTGCTAGTGTCTATTAAAAACTTCTTGTAGCAAAAACCTACACTAGTAAAACATTTCCTGTCTCCCTGTAAAGGAGCTCCATGTTTGTTCATACCAATTTTTTCCACTAATTTTATTTGGTTGCATGTTTGTGGCCACAGACCTTTGCTTCATATGCTTCCTTCATGATTGTCCCATTCAGAGGCTATCTGGTGCGCCTGTGCCCTGAGCAAAGCTGCTCTGTGTGATCGGCCCCCTTACAGTAAAAATCTGACTCATACCACCATCAGTATGTTGACTCAGGGGATGGATGAGGGTACTGCAGTTTTTGAGCTTCCTGATTCTAAAATGTCTAGAAAGTGTGTGTCACAGTTTCAGCAGTGTTATAGTTAAAAGAGTGACCATGTTTCAAAGAGGCTTTAAGATGAGTTTTATTTCTTTGACCTTCCTTTAATACACAAAAAAATACATAATCAGAAATGGTTAATAGTATAGACTACAAGCACAAAATCTATGAGAAGACAAGTCTCTACACCAGTGGATTTTAAACGTTTTTGTCCCAAGACACATCCGGTACTAATTCAGAATCTCTAAGTTGTTTGTATATTTCTACCATGTTTATAACCACCCTGAATTTGATTTAAACTCACAAAAGGATGTTTTTTTGTTTTATTCTTTTTGATTAACAACCAAACAGTCTTCTCCTTTCCTCAAGCATCTCCTCAAGACACTGTATTGCCACAGGGTCCACTTTGGGGTCAAATTTGTTTGCAAACCAGTAGCCACAGCCAAATAACCAGCGTATGTCTGAAGCACCAAAGATGCAGATGGCACGGATGTGTACGGTTGTGCACCGTGGATACCGTCTTGGCTCATACCAAACCCACTTCTGCAGCCTGGTCATACTCATCTCATCGGTGATATCTGGGTGGGATCTGGGTATCTCTCCAGGTACACCTGGTATCCGCACAATAGTTGCCCAGAAATGTTCATCAGGGGAGTAGGTGTCCACACTCCAGTCAAGAAAGTCTTTCACTACAGCGGAGGAGTTCATGAAAACAATGAACTCACGTGACAAGATGAAGTAAGCACTGCCTGCAAAAATCTCAAGACCATGAGGTGGTGGTGACTTTAATATGTCAGTTCTTTTTGCCCAATTTCTTGACAGATCATGGTGATAGGTAAACCTCATCTTCTTGTATTGTGACGCTCGAGTTGTTTCCAGCATGTGTGCCCCGTTAAACTTCTGGAGGTCTCTCACCAGCTCAATGTTGGTCTTGAGCGGGAAATCCTGACCGCAGAGGTTAATGACATATTTCCACTGAACCTCTGACTTCAGAAGGTCTGAAAAACAGTTGATGTCTGCTTGGAGTCGACTAAATGTAGCATAATGGACAACCTCTATTCTAGAGGCAATGAAGACATTGGGCAGACACTGAGCTAAGCTCTTTATGGCTGAGATGAACTCTGGTGGAGACTTGCCATCATAGTGGATGCAGTAGATGTTAGCGGGGGAGTAGATTGTCCTGATCAGTCTCTCCACTATCCATGCATATTTATGCACAACCAGAGAATAGGCGATAGGAAAGTCCATCTCCTCCGCTGATGCACAGACATCATCATAACCTCTTGTCTTGAGGAACAATGGACAGTTTGATGTGGCAGCAGACAGACTTTCATCTGTGTCCTCAACAAGTTGTGTCTTTCTGATCTCCAGAACTTTTGCCACCTCTGCTGGGTCCAAGTCATAGATGGCTGAACAGCTGACATTGTATTTGTGAAAAATGGGAACGGGTACAAATGGATCTGAAGATTTAAGGATGTTGTTGTGCTTTTTGTGGATCATCGGAATGGTGTGCAGACCCAGCAGGGACAGAAGACCAACCATGAGCAGTGTTTTGAGTCCCAGAAATGATCTACTTGGACGCATCCTGCAGGGAAAGAAAAAATAAAAACAACTGTTAAGGGCTGAATAGGGGGACAATGAAGAGGTATGTTTTCAAAATTCAAGCCTGCTCAGACCCAATCTGGTGTTTTTCAGAAATTGTTGGTCGGTTTAATTCTCCTGTATCTCCCTTAAGAACAACTGAAGCTCTCTCATTCTGCATGTCTGTCTATTGTTCCACATAACCTTCCGTGTGCACATTGAACTGGTCAGTTTTCTATAAAGACTTGGCCTCTTAGCTTTCATTGTTAATTTGGGCTGTTAGATATTGGGGAAGAATTATGCTGCAATATTTTTAGGAAATTCTTTTTAAAAAACAAAAAAACAAAAAACAATATCTTTTCTGACTTTTGTCTCACATTGTACAGACATTTTTATAATGTTGTGGTTGTGTATTACAGAAGTCAGTTTCTTTATTTCCAACACACACACACCCAACACAAAAACAAACACAAATGCTTATCTCTCCAAAAAAAAAAAAAAAAAAAAAATACACAATTGTTCATTAAATTATACAGTCCCATACCATAAAGGTAAAGTACATACATTTTCAGTATCTACATCCTTTCATTTATTTTTCCCTTTTTTGGGAAACTACCAACAAACCATTTATCTTTTTCTATTCACTGTTTTATCCCGCAGAAGCCCTTCTATCCCCTCTTTATATGGTTATCAAATGGTTTCCAGATTTCCTCATAATGTGCCAATTAGTTTTTCAGGGTATATGTTATTTCTTCCATTGATGTACACTGTGTCGTGTTCTTGATCCAAGCCCCTATATTAAGTGCATCAGTTTTCTTCCAATTAAAGGCCAATGTTAGTTTTGCCTGCAATATGGAAAAATCAATAAACTTGTGCTCTTTGGTTCTCAAATTGAAATCAGTTGGATACATGCGTAATAAAATCATCTTGGAGTTTATTGAAATGTTAATTGACAAAATAGTCCTAGTTTTTTCAATTACCTCTTTCCAGAAGCCTCTAACCTTGTCACACTATCAGATACAATGTATCAGGGTTCCTTGAGCATTGTTACATTTAAAACAGTTATTAGGTATATTGCTGTTGTATTCATTCAATTTCACAGGGGTTACATAAGTCCACACTAACCAATTGTACTAAAGTAATTTTAAGTTAGTATTAGCCGTTTGGGTCTGGGATTTCTCACAGGCCGTGCGTCAATTATCCTCTGGAATATCCTCCTTCAAGTCTATCCTCCATGCCTCAAGTTTGGATAATGAGTTATCCTTTGAACCAGGTGTAAGCCAATTGTACCATAATTAAATCAAGCTATTAGTGTCATAGTTCTTTGTAATGTTTTCCCCTAAGGATGATAAAATTTGGATAAGCAAAGATTTGCTTTGAACAGAGGAGATAGAACTTTTCAGTTACAGGTATTTAAAAAAGTGGTTCCTTGGAATGTCGTCTTACAGAAAGGTCCTCAAAGACATTAAAGCGTCATCCTTACAGAGATCAGATATTTTACTTATCCCATTTTTAGTCCATTGCTGAAATCCAGCATCTAGATGCCTGGTTTAAATGAAACATTTACCCAAATTGGACTAAACTGAGAAACAGAATTAGGTTTTAACCTCATACCAAGTATTACCTACATTAAGCACAATAGAGGGCTAGAGGGATGTTTTGAAAGAGATATAGGAATTTAGGTAGTATGGTAATTTTAAGTATGTTTATCCCTCCTGTCATAGATATAGGCAAAGTCATCCATCTTTCTATACATCTGAATGTTGAGTCCTTATAATCTTATAGTCTACTGATGCTATTTTTTTTTCTAAATGTGGTATTATTTTGATACCCAAATAATTAAAACTATCTGGGTATTAAATAGTCATTTACCTTCATTTAACTTGAAGGTAAATAAAAATAAATCCACACTTTAGTTTAGCTGTTAGCTAAATTGTGTGAAAAATGTATCCAGGCTTCTGCTGAGCTCTTAGTTACAGTTGTGCAAAATAGAGCTACACTTGTGCACATTGAGCTGTTGGAAATATTTTTAACTTATTCAGCCCTCTGTATGTTCAGCTGTTAGCAACATTTTGTGTTAAATTAGGCCACACCTCTTGATGTTGAGCTTACAGCAACACTGCTGTTATTTTAATGGCTTAACAATAACAATAATTTTAATAAAAAGTATATATATACATATTAATATACAGCTATTTCCAAAAAAGAAACTCAAATGGGTGGGTTATAGAGCAGAAGCTACATATGGTTGACCAAACACCCTGTTATTGATACAATTATAACTCGGCAATATCTTCAGACAGACTAACATTTAATGCTATAGCCAGACAGATGTTATTTTCTGAACAGGTTTATGAAGAAAGAATAAAAATCATTGATCATGCTGAATTTCAGTCTCAGAATTATTGGGATAGGGTGAGAACCATTACATATAAAACTTATGTTGGTTATAAATGTTTCCTTTTGTTGGAAACATTATTTTTGGCCATATTTTTACACTTTAAATCTGTATGTTGCATGACTGATGAAATATGATTTCCAAAAATTATACGAGCTAATATAAAACTGTCTTGAGTTTCATAACTTCTGCAACACATTTATAAGCCTTAAAAATTCATAGTTCTTGAAAATTATAAATACCAGCACCTAATAAAGTCATAAGTCTTCCCTCCTATCTATTTTATGAAATGTATAAAAACAGTGTCATCTTGGAAATGTTTTTAAGATTATTAAAGTTACAGAACTTTGAGCCTTGTATGAAAATGAATGCATCTTTAATTATTAGTTGTTGCATAGCTATTATAAGAATCCAAAGGCACACCTAGACCTGTCTGAAGGCACAGCAGTGTGCCACGACACACTATTTGAGAACCACTGTTCTATTTGTACTGTGTTGCCTGTTGGATTGAATTAATAGTTTTTTTTTTTTTTAGTCTGTCAGTAATTATGTTAATTAACATAAATAAAAACAAGTAATCAATGAGTCACTACTATATGATACAATCATGTATGCCCCTCAGGATCTACTGGTTTTTTAAACCACAATACAGATACTGATACCAGTAGTACAAACAAAAATGTAACGTGACTGGTATCAGTATCTGTATTGACTGATCTCACAAACAGGTGATTAGTATTGGCCAAAAAAAGCCTCGCCAGGGCATCCCCAGTGTTAGATGCTGACACAGAAAACTTGTACAGGCTGACTCATCTCTGCACAGAAAATCCACGAGTTAATAAGTGAATAGCAAAGACTTGGATCAGCAGGAAGACAGCATTGGCATTTGTATTTGGTTAAATCTTACCAGTACCCACCTCTAGTCTAACTGGAGGGCACTTAGAAAAGCTCATATATTTCCAAAACAAATAAATTTAAAACAGACTGACAGCAAAATAAAGTGCATAATAGTTTTAGAGGACATAAGAAAGATTATCAAAAGAAACACAACAGGTAAAAGCATCATAAAAAATTGTTAACTGTACTGCGACTGTAAATGCCAGGTACAATATGATGGTTTAATCTCAGAGGAAGTAGAAATAAATAAACAGATCTCAGAAAATACCTGCCAAGGATAAGAAGCCTCTGTAGTAAGTTTTATATCCTGTGCTGTGCTGCCAGGGATCAGTCTTGAATTCAATTAAAAGGATCTAGGAAGAGGATATCCTGATATGATAATTACAGCTTACACAGGCAAGCCAAATATGCTCCTTGACATTTAGACTGGGTAGAATGACAGAGGTCTGCTACATACAAGGCTTGGCTATTGAATAATGAGACTGTTCTTATGAGGATGAACCATGTGGTTCAAAGTCACAATCTATATATGAAAGGTTGGGTATTCATGCACAACTGCTGTAAATTTACAGTAAGTGACATCTTTAACCTGCTAGCTACTAACTGAAGTGTGCATATGTTTGCTATCTCATTGGAAAATGATTAGCATAAAAGTTGAGCAATGCAATAACATGAAATTTTGGTGAAATTAAACAAAACAGCAGGCAAATCTTCTGGTACATTAACTGAGGTGTATGGGAACACTGCATGTCACAAGCACGTGTGTTTGAGTGGCACAAAGGATTTTGTGATGGGCGAGGGGATGTCCAAGACAATGAACAACACGGGCACCCATGCACATCAAAAACTTCTGAAAACATCCTACAAATTGAACATATTGTTCCAATAATGATAATGAACGCTGATTAAAAGGAAAATCATTTTAAAAAATTGTGGAGGCATTTGGAACAAATTAAAGGAACCAACATTTTTAGGAGGGATTACATGCCATGAAACTTGGATCTTAATATGATCCCAGGGCGAAACAGCAGTTCATGCATTGGGAAACATCACTGTCACCAAGGACGAAGAAAGCACAATAAAGCAAGTCCAAACTCAGGCCATGTTGATTGTTTTCTTTGGCATTAAGAAGTTGTGGGGATTTCCCAAAGTTTCAAGGCCGGCGCTACGAATGGGCAAGAGGAGGCACCGCCCCCTCAAATAAATGTTTTGCCCCCTCAAATCAAAATTTTAGAAGTTGAGAAAGCACATTTCAATACACCTACAAAATTAATATATTATAAGTTGACAAAAGTAACTGCAGTAGTGAAAAAAACTGCCGAAAAATGGACAAGATACAGTGTACCTTTCAGCATTAATGGTGCCTTCACAGATGTGTAAGTTACCCATGCCTTGAGCACTAATACACCCCCATACCATCACAGATGCTGGCTTTTGAACTTTGCGCCTATAACAGTCCAGCTGGTTCTTTTCCTCTTTGGCCCGGAGGACACGACAACCACACTTTCCAAAAACAATTTGAAATGTGGACTCGTCAGACCACAGAACACTTTTCCACTTTGCATCAGTCCATCTTAGATGAGCTCGGGCCCAGTGAAGCCGGTAGCGTTTCTGGGTGTTGTTGATAAATGGCTTTCGCTTTGCATAGTAGAGTTTTAACTTGCACTTACAGATGTAGCGACGAACTGTAGTTACTGACAGTGGTTTTCTGAAGTGTTCCTGAGCCCATGTGGTGATATCCTTTACACAGTGATGCCGGTTTTTGATGCAGTACCGCCTGAGGGATTGAAGGTCACGGGCATTCAGTGTTGGTTTTCGGCCTTGCCGCTTACGTGCAGTAATTTCTCCAGATTCTCTGAACCTTTTGATGATATCAGGACCGTAGATGATGAAATCCCTAAATTCCTTGCAATAGCTCGTTGAGAAATGTTGTTCTTAAACTGTTCGACAATTTGCTCACGCATTTGTTCACAAAGTGGTGACCCTTGCCCATCCTTGTTTGTGAATGACTGACCATTTCAGGGAAGCTGCTTTTATACCCAATCATGGCACCCACCTGTTCTCAATTAGCCTGTTCACCTGTGGGATGTTCCAAATAAGTGTTTGATGAGCATTCCTCAACTTTCTCAGTCTTTTTTGCCACTTGTGCCAGCTTTTTTGAAACATGTTGCAGGCATCAAATTCAAAATGAGCTAATATTTGCAAAAAATAACACAGTTTACCAGTTCGAACGTTAAGTATCTTGTCTTTGCTGTGTATTCAATTGAATATAGGTTGAAAGGGATTTGCAAATCATTGTATTCTGTTTTTATTTACGATTTACACAACGTGCCAACTTCACTGGTTTTGGGTTTTGTTGATAACAACACAAT
The DNA here is from genome assembly GCA_037902135.1 of Cetoscarus ocellatus. Lineage (NCBI taxonomy): Eukaryota > Metazoa > Chordata > Actinopteri > Labriformes > Labridae > Cetoscarus > Cetoscarus ocellatus. Next base: position 44,495 of record JBAMNC010001708.1, on the reverse strand, counting down.
TCCATGAAGAAAGCACTGTTACAATAAGCACAGAAAAAAAGTGCTCAAGCATGATGTGTACGCACTATGCATGATGCCCCCTTCACATTTCTGACTGCCCCCTCATATATGCCTGCCTAGAACTGGCCCTGCGGCCACACTGAATTACGGTTAAATAGAGGTGAATTAGGTGCCACGAGGTGCTCTGGGTTGTTCTGTGTTGTTGTTTTCAATATACAAATTGTAAATAAATTATACTGAAATGTCGGTCAAACTGCTGACTGACTCCAGAGGCTGCTTGGGACTCTGTGGGATCGGGGAAATTCATGTTATGTCTTGGCCACCCTTAGATGAGGTGTGACACCTAGAAAGAGACCAGAAAACTTCTCAACAGACTTAGACCAATGTTGTTTGCCAACTGGCAATGTTGGTCATAGCACAAGGGAGAACTGAAGACAGAACCATTGACTTGTGAGTTTTTAGAAATGTGCTGTCTTGTGATGTGCTCTTATTGTGATCTATTGTCCTGTTCTATGTCTTGCTTTTGTGTGTGTGGTGTCTTTGGTATCATGTTTTTGTGTTAGCTGCATATGGAATGTGGATGTAAATTAGCATTGTTCATAAAATCCGGCATGTTTACATGCATTGCTTTCTGAAAAGTTGTTCCTTACAGTGCACTGCCCCTACCAACAAATAAATAAAAAAATAAAAAAATACTTAATAAATCCATAAATAAATAAATTATTTTGGGTGGTAATCAGAGCCCCAATTTGGATCCAGATTTTTCTAAGGATTTGTTAATAGTATAAGATAAGGCAGTTTTCCACATTTTTGACATTAACATGCCTGAAATGGATGGAAATGTCTTGGCTAAGGTTTGGGCTCTCAGAACACCTCCCACAGACCAAAAACATGCTCATCAGGTTGACTGGTGACTCCAAATTGCCCTTAAGTATGAGTGTGAGAGTGAATTGTCATCTGTCTCTCTATGTGGCCCTGTCATTGGCTGGCAACCCGCTTCAGGCATCTCGCCCAATGCCTGGGATAGGCTTCAAAGATTCAGTGGCACCATTAGCAGCAAGGTATAGCCCTGGCGTCCATACCGACTGTTTTGGTTCAGACTGAGAGCTGCTGTATGTCACTGTGGCTAATACCTCATACAGCCCCACTTTAAAATACAAAACTATCCCTTTAAAAAAGACATTATTTTAAACACAAATTATCTAACAGAAAAAAAAACGTTTCATTATTTAAATTAATATTGAATTAAAATATTCTGACAAAGGTATTGCAGTTATGTTACATTATATCATCAAGAGCTTTGTTTTTTATCGTGGGTGTTAAACAATATCTAATGGACATATTTCTTTACAGACAGATGTTGCAGGTAAGTCTTATCTATCTATCTATCTATCTATCTATCTATCTATCTATCTATCTATCTATCTATCTAATTTCAAACATAAATGAAAAGGAATTCAGAAAATAATAATTACAAATTTTCTGATTTCTATTACAATATATTTTTCATTAATTTTAAATAAATCTTAACCGATTTCGTTCAAGGCATTTTGAAAGTTTATTTTTTCTTTTGGCTGTGTTAGTTATGGCACATCTTTAGTTCTTTTGCAGACATTTTTCAAAAGTCATAATTCTCTCTAAAAAAAAATCCTCTGTCATTTTACACAGTATGATTGTCATCATCAAAGGAGCATATTTGGCTTGCCTGTGTAATCTGTAATTATCACATTAGGATCTCCTCTTATTACATTCTTTTTATTCAATTCAAGACTGATCCCTCGGAGCACAGCACAGGATATAAAACATACTACAGAGGCTTCTTATCCTTAAACAGGTATTTTCTGAAATCTATTTATTTATTTCTACTTCCTCTGAGAATAAACCATCATATTGCAAGCTGGCATTTACAGTCGGAGTGCAGTTTTACATTTATTTATGATTCTTTTACCTGTTGTGTTTCTTGTGATGATCTTTCTTATGTCCTCTAAAACTATAATACACTTAATTTTGCTGTCAGTCTGTTTTACATGTCTTTGTTTTGGAAATATATGAGCATTTCGAAGTGTCCTACAGTTAGGGGTGTGCAATAAGACTAGGGGTGGGTACTGGTAAGATTTTACTAATACCAATGCTGGTGGCAACTGCTTACTGATCCAATTCTTTACTTTTCTCTTATTGATTCATATGGATTTGCTGTGTAGAGATGACTCAGCCTGTACAAGTTTTCTTTGTTAACATCGAACACTAGGGATACCCTTGTCAGGCTTTTCTTGGCCAATACCGATCACCTGTTTGTGAGATCAGTCAATACAGATACTGATACTAGTCATGTTAAATTTTTCACAACTGGTTGGGTATTTGCTAGACAAAGCTGTACAAATAGATGCTGGGGGGCAATGCAAGGAGTATCATATAGTAGTGACTCATGCTTTTCTTGTTTTTATTTATGTTAACTGACATTATTACTGACAGACTAGAAAAACTATTAATTCAATCCAAGACTTATGACTTTATTGTTTGCTCGTATTTATTATTTTCAGGAAGTATGAATTTTTAAGTCTTATTAATGGATTTAATGTCTTTTTTTTCCCTGCAAATTTCATCTGTATTTACTCTTAGGTGAGATTTGTAGATAAGCCCTTATTGGGTTTCTACCTCACCTGCACATGGTAGTTTATCATATTCACTTTTTTCTTTGACTTCTCTTTTCTCACTATGTTCAAATAAATAAATAAATAAAATAAAACAAGTAATGTGTTAAAGTCATGAAACTCAAGAAAATTTCAAATTAACTCTTGTATAATTTTTGGAAATCATATTTCATCAGTCATGCAACATATAGACCAAAAATGTAAAAATGTGGCCAAAAATAATGTTTCCACAAAAAAGAAACATGTACAACCAACATAATTTTATTATCTAATGGTTCTCACTCTATCCCCATAATTCTGAGACTGAAATTCAGCATGATCAATGAATTTTATTTTTGCTTCATAAAATAACATTTTATGAAGCAAAATAACATTCATGTTCAGAAAATAACATCTGTCTGGCTATAACATTAAGGGCTCTAATTTTGTAGACCAGGCGCAGGCGGGGCGCACCTGCCCTGCGCCGCGCCTGCGACAAACGTCTCTGATCTGACATCAGATGTGACGGGACAATGAATATAGATACAAATGCATATGCTGGTTCAGATGGTTACATTAAATAGTGGTTGCTGTGATTGTTTATTGCATTGAAATGTGCCTGACACTGTGGATACCTGCCTGTGAGGTTTTGGTGATGTGTGCGCACCTTGCGTCTGTCAGCCAAATTACCACTGCACAGGGTGCGCCTCGCCTGCACCGAGAATAGACCAGCTTGGAGCTGGCAGGCTTTCAGCGCACCTTCCATGCGTTTTTTTGGCACGAAATTGTCCCTGCGCCAAGCTGAATCTTTCAACACCTCCCCCTGGTGCGCCGTCACACCCATCTCGGCGCAGCCGGTCTACCAAATTGCCAAATTGGCTGTGCACGGCGGTGCACCGGACAAAATTACTACTGCACGGGATGCGCCAGGCTGCGCCAACCTGAGTTGCGCCAGGAAATTAGAGCCCTAAATGTTAGTCTGTCAGAGGATATTGCAGAGTTATAATTGTATGTATAACAGGGTGTTTGGTCAACCATTTGTAGCTTCTGCTCTATAACCCACCCACTGGAGTTTGTTTTTGGGAAATCTCTGTATATATATATATATATTCATACACACACACACACATATATATATATATATGTGTGTGTGTATATATATATATATATATATATATATATATATATATAAATATATATATATATATATATATATATATATATATATATATATATATATATATATATATATATATATATATATTAAAACATATTTTTTCGACAATGAAAGTTTAAAGTTTGTTGAAATTGCAGGCAAATACAGCAGCCTGCTAGGTCAGTTGAACCTATCACACGCAAAGCCACAGATCACCTGATCTCATATTTAGCCAATCAGCAAAGCTGTGTGGAGAAAGGCTGTTGTTTACAAGAGTCAGATGGAGGACAGGTAGTGGAAACAGCGAGATACCACTTGACAATCAGCATATAAACAGCAAAAGAAGCTTATGTGTAGGTAAGTAGCCGATGAGTGTTGTTGGAAGATGTGAACTATGCTAAACGCATGGCGACGTATACCGTCTAAAGGTAGCACTAACAGTTTGCCGTATGTCAGCTGTTGTAACACCAAAGACCTAGCACTAGCATTTTAGTATCAAGCAAACAGTAAATTTAAAAGACCTGAATCAAAGTTCATTTTTATTTTTATTTTGTGTCAGGTCAAATTTTTTATTCACAAAAATAGAATTATAAAGTCATCCCCAAGTTTTATTTTTTATTGTAAATGAATTTAAGCTATACTTTAAGTCCCTCAAATTAATTGAAAACCCAAAAGCTATCAGGAAATGAAACCCAAAAAAATGTTCTGTGCGCAGGGCTTTTTTTTTTTTTTTACATTATGCTCATCATTTAGACACAAGATTGACAGGTGAAAGAAACAGCTCACTGGACCTCAAATTTGGGAAATCACTATATATTTATTACGTGAAAAATTCACAATGACATTTTGAGGACATTAATGTTGCAGTAGACTGAAGTTCTCAAACGTAAGGACTACATCTAAAGTGGAGATTTTCCTCTTTTATCAATCTAATTTAACGGACTTTGGAGACCGTTAACCTTTGTTAAATTTTAACTGTTTTCATAGTGATGTAAACGCTAAGCTACTGATACTTTAGCAATGTTTGTTGGCTTTAGAGTGATCTTTACACGACTGATGAACTGACTGTGGGAATAACTTTGATAGTTTAGAGCAGCAGTGGCGGACTCTAAACCGGCCGGTGCATTCCCAGGCATCTCATTGGATAATAACCTCAACTACGTCATGCTTGCTGGATCCTGAACATGGCTGCCCGGTCAGTTTGCTGGAACGGATAAGTCACACAAAGTTGTTGATTCTTCTGAAGTCAGAGGTTCAGTGGAAATATGTCATTAACCTCTGCGGTCAGGATTTACCCCTGAAGACCAACATTGAGCTGGTGAAAGACCTCCAGAAGTTTAACGGGGCGCACATGCTGGAAACAACAACAATACAAGAAGATGAGGTTTACCTATCACCATGATCTGTCAAGAAATAGGGCAGAAAGAACTGTTATATTAAAGTCACCACCTCCTCATGGCATTGAGGTGTTTGCAGGCAGTGCTTACTTCATCTTGTCACGTGAATTGATTGTTTTCATGAACACCTCGGCTGTAGTGAAAGATTTTCTTGACTGGTGTGTGGACACGTACGCCCCAGAAGAACATTTCTGGGCAACTATTGTGCGGATACCAGGTGTACCTGGAGAGATACCCAGATCCCACCCAGATATCACCGATGAGATGAGTATGACCAGGCTGCAGAAGTGGGTTTGGTATGAGCCAAGACGGTATCCACGGTGCACAACCGTACACATCCGTGCTATCTGCATCTTTGGTGCTTCAGACATACGCTGGTTATTTGGCTGTGGCTACTGGTTTGCAAACAAATTTGACCCCAAAGTGGACCCTGTGGCAATACAGTGTCTTGAGGAGACGCTTGAGGAAAGGAGAAGACTGTTTGGTTGTTAATGAAAAAACAAACAAACCACTCGATGCAAAAGCAAATGCAAAGGGCACTACCTGTTTACCACCTTAAAGACAAACTTCCTAGTTCAATCTTATCACCACAAAATTGAATAAGACGCTGAAGTGTTGGGATGATAAAGGCTGGGGCTGTGATCCTCTGGTTATGGAAAAGTTCATTGTTACCTGATATTAAAAATAGATGAACTTGTGTTAGAAATGGTATCATATAAACAAATGTTAGTCAGAATCAATGATAAATGTGATGAACTCAAGAGGTCATGGGACTACTTCTCTCCCAAAAATTTGTTAGGAAGACCAGTAAAAACTGGTAAATCAGCTGCATCTGCCAAATATTTGTCTATTAAATTTCAGTCTACTCTTGATGCTTTTAATATGCAAATTTATCACAGGTGTTTTAGACATTATTTTACTTGCCTTGTTTCTACTATCTGTTTGTTAAATCTATGTTGAATAGTTAAATAAAAGCTTTCATTATGAAAAAATGTCCTCTCATTTGCATCCATTTATGGTAGTGATTTTATTTTTACATCTACACGGAACATACCCTGTGAATCCCTCCCAACGCCTCCCAGGCCACTCACTTTAAAGGGATAGTTAAGGAGTTTTGAAGTGGGGTTTTATGGCAGGGAACCAAGGGCCAAAGATTGCTGCTGCTGATGCTTTAAAGAATTTTTGGCGAAAACAAGGAACAGACAGCAGGTTGTGGTACATTATTTATCTTCTTGAAGACCCTTAAAGGGATAGTTCAGTTTTTTAAGTGGGGTTTCTCAGTGCCAATGGCATGAGTAAATATTTTTTTCGATTTAGCAACTTGCGAGCTTTGTCTGAGGGGCAATAGATAAGTGACGATCGGTGACATTTAGCAGTCAATGGTGCCACCGAAAGTCTTGAAATTACCTCAATTTTAAAACAACATTGGCTCATCTTGACATTTTTGTAAAAGTAAAAAAAGCAAAAGTTGCACACTTCCTTACAGTGGTTGAGCCCTCATGAGCCAAAGATAGCATGTGCCTAAAGTTGCTGACCCCTTCTGACGGTTGCTTCATTTCCAGTACTAAGTGCTATGGACTTCAAAGTGTGTAGGAGACCCTTTTTCCATGGCTGGATCCGGTACTGTATGTGGCAGATTTTTACTTTCTATGCCCCGCAGGGTTATGTTATTGCTGGCATTTGTCAGTTTGTTTGTCTGTCCACCTATCTTTGAGCAAGATGACTCAAAAAGTTTTCAGTGGATTTGGATGAAAATTTCAGGGACAATTTTCAGTGGAGGAATCACTCAGTGAGCTACACTCTCCTGAATCATTTTCCTCTAAAGGATACACTTTCATGGTGACTGTTGTTTTAATAGATTTAGTTCCCAGATAAACAAACCTTCACTGAATGTATTGTGGTCTGACTGTTCAGTGAATGTATCACTCACTGAACGTCGTACTGCACGAGACACTGAAACAGGAGTCAAGCCATTTAAACACAAACACACACATCCCCTTGTTGTAACAGATTTAGTTTCTAGAAAAAAAAAATTAAAATGTCATGTAACAAGCAGACCTACTGAAAAACAAGTAGCAATAGAATGAAATGTAAGTTAGAATGAAATTAAGTGAGTGATGAATGGCGGAAAAATAGTAGTAGAACAAATATCCTACAAATGTCCAAATTATGAATAGCTTAGAATTAAAATATGAGAACTGCAGCATAAAAATATGAATGACAGCTTATTACACATTTCAGATTATGGCAACACATATGAATGGAAGAACACATGATGATTGGCAGAGTAAAAAAATGGCAAAAACTGAACCAAGTACAAAATAAAACAACAAAAAAACAACTTTTAAGATTTTACTTCACAGGCTATTTGACAGTTCTTATAGTTATTATATTGTTATTATTATAGTTGCATTGTCATGTGAGAATACTGTCTGTGATTTTGAAGGCAGAATTTTCACTTATACTGTCAGTCACATCCACAGAAAGTTATTAATCTGTCAATGAACTGAACTGAAACCAGAACTGTTCAGCCGTGTATCAGTTCAGGAAGTCGGAGTGGCAGGCTCTTCCCGCCAAGCACTGAATGATTCGGTGATTCGGTGAACCGATCTTTTGAACCAATCTTTTTAGTGAACTGATTCTGGGTATTCAGTACACCTCAAAGAACTGCCGTGCCCATCACTACTGCCACTGTGCACTCTAAGGTTGCTGCTGATTGCCTGATCCTGTCCACCTGCGCTGGGAAACCCTGATTGGCGCAGACGGCCAACAGCCCCAAACTACCAATCAGGAGTGACTGAGCAGCCGAAGAGGATATAAGAAGCTGGTAGAGCTCACACTCCTCAGCAAGCTGTAGCCAGCCATGCTCGCGTGCCTCCTTGCTGTCTTTGGACTGTGTAGAAACTGCTTGTTGTAAACTTTCTAAACCTGTGAGGCACTAGTTTTGTGACTTTGTCAATTTTGAACATCTCACACACACTTAGAGAATTTGTGTTAGCCACATTAGGGTTTGGGTGCTGTTTTTGTCATTTATTTTCTTTTGATTTGATAGAAAAGTTAAAATTGTTTTTTGTTTCTTTTCTTTTTTTCATACAAATTAGTATTAGCTCTAGTTTCGAGTCTCCTTTTGTTTGCATGTTTAAATTTGTTTTACAGCACTCATTAGATTTTTTTGTTGCCTCCCTTTTGTTATTTTCACACAACTTTCCTTTTTGTTAATAAATAACTTTATTTAACCATTAAGATCTGGTTTTTATGTTACTTCCCTTTCCCCCCATGAGCTAGTCGTAACACTGAGATAGGGCAGTTTTCAACATTTTCGCAAATAACTCGCTTAATAATTACAGAAATACCTTGGTGGAGGTTTGTGCACTCAGTTGTGCTATCCCACGTTCACATGGAGACACTTCGAAAATGATACGCGTTCACATGGATCCGCGAGAACAACTGAAAATGTGGTAGCATGTATGCTAGGCCAGTAGGCCAGTTATTTTTGCCAAGGAGTTGGTCCTTGGCAAATACAACAATTGTGTCTCCGCTGGTCAGAGTGTTGCCCCAACAAATCCACATTTTGTTGGAGGGGCGATAACAAACCAAGCACAGTAAACAGCACACATATTGCTCGGGCCATCGGCAAAAGCTATTGTTGTTCCTGTCTGCGCATTCCCCTTATCTGGAAGAGAACTGCGCATGCGACGCACGTCACCATTTTCCCTGACAAAGCTGATTCCTGTTACACGGAGACGGATGCAAAAATGTTTTCAAAACTTCCACTCTGGACCTTGGTTTCAAAAGTCTGTGGATTCAGTCACTCTGGGCACCAATTTCATTTAGACGGGAGGCGCAAATGCAATGAAAACTCTCAGTTTTCGACCATAATCCCTAAAGCACGATTATGGCCCGACCCGACAGTCGTAGGGATTCAGGACCCATCGGCCACGAAAATCGGTCGTTCTGTCTTGTGTAGTGTGTCATAATAAATATTAAATTAGAGGAATTTACAGAGGGAATAGAGCTGGGCAAGTCACAGTGCCCATGGTTGCCTAGTCTGACATATCGACTGTCGTTACCGGCGACAAAATCATGCAGTCAGACCTTGGCATAAGCGTCCTTGCAGGTTTGTTCATTTTCTTTCAGGCAGCTGCAGGACAAAGAAGGTTTACTGATGGACAGGGATGCAAAAACAATGTGAGCAGGACAGCTCAAGCTTATTTCACCAGACACTGAAAGCTTCTTCTTTCAGTTGTAGGTGGCAAATATGTTTGTTGGTCGAGGGAGTGGCAGTTATTTGGATATTTGCCTCCGGCTAGCTGTCACATCTTTATCACATCTTGGCTCTCTGATTCCCTCCTTTTCAGTCAAATGATCTCAGGGCACAGGCTTCTGGCTTCTGGTTTGCAAACAAGTTTGACCCCAAAGTGGACCCTGTGGCAAGGGTCCACTTGAGGAAAGGAGAATACTGTTTGGTTGTTAATCAGAAAGAAAAAAAAAAAAATAATAATAATCGTTTGAGTTCAACTCAAATTCAGGGTAAACATGGTAACAATATACAGCCAACTTAGAGATTCTGAATTAGTACCGGATGTGTCTTGGGAAAAAATAAAATTGAAAACCACTGGTTAAGAGACTTGTTTCCTCATAGATTTTGTGCTTGTAGTCTATGCCATTAACCATTTTTGATTATGTATTTTTTTTGTTTTGATATTTCTTCAGATTGATGAGACTATTTTAATTTCAATAATTAAAAGGTCAAAGAAATAAAACTCATCTTAAAGCCTCTTTGAAAAATGGTCACTTTTTTAACTATAACACTGCTGAAACTGAGACACTGTCTAGACATTTTAGAATCAGGAAGCACAAAAACTCTGCAGTACCCTCATCCAACCCCTGGGTCAACATACTGATGGTGGTATGAGACAGATTTTTACTGTAAGGGGGGCCGATCACACAGAGCAGCCTTGCTCAAGGCACCGGCGCACCAGATAGCCTCTGAATGGGCCAATCAGGGTTTTTCCTGGCTCAAATTGAGGCAGAGCTGGTATCATCCTGACCATGCGCCACGACGTGCATGTATTCTGTAAATTCAACTGACTCACTTGTTTTTACAGGCAACATACTTTAAGTTAAGAGTTCCAATAAGAATATGACTATTTTCATGTTAAAGCATTAATTTATTAAAACTATACACATACACAAATCAGGTGCCAACTTCAAATTGAAAGTACACTTTATCCACACATCTTGCAACCAGACAGAGAACATTTCAGCTTCCTCTTTTTCATTCTGTAGAACCTCCTCATGCACTCCTTGTAGTCCAAGGCCTCCTGGTCTGGTCCATCAATGGCCACCTTACAACAGACATCCAAGTGCCTCTCCTTCAGTCTGTTGCGAAAGAGGTGTCTTCACCTTAAACAAAACAATTCATCATGCATTAAGTATTTTTGTATTTATTCTGATGCTGACATGAAGAGTGATAGTGTTTTCAATCATATTTTACAATTTTGAGTGCAGAGAAGAGCCTCTCCACATCTGCAGTCTGGACAGGGGCTGTGAGGGCGATAGCAGCTGCAAGGCTTAGGGTGGGATACAGCTCAGCAGATTCTGCAGATACAAGCCACAGAAGCACCTCCTCCAGGGATTTGGTCTGAATAAAAGCAGTGAAAAAAAAGATGAATGAAATTATTCAGTAAAACCAGACTGTTGTGGTGGTGATACAGTTAATGTAACTTAATATATAGTACCTTCAGATCAGGACTCCCCACTCTCAGTCTGTATGAGCTCCACTCAGACAACAGGTCAGACTCCCTCAGTCTTGGAAACTCCTCAGCCAGTGTCCTCATCTGAGCATCCCATACTCTGTACCAGAGTTTGACAAAATTTGTCTGGGAGAGAACACATAGAAGACAGACAAATTGCCGGTTTGGGAATCTGTTGTCGATGTTCTCAGTCAGTGCAGTCAGAAATGGCTCCATCACCTGTAGAAGATGTTAAAAAAAAAAGGTAAAACAGTCCTTCCGTCCACATTGCACAAATACATTTTTAATACATACAGTGTTCTTGAAGCTCTCCCACACATCATCCTGGAAATATGCAGGGACCTCTTCCTGCAGAGGCTTCAGACCAGCATCAGACTGGAGCCATGCCTGCCAGCGGTCTTTGACCATGTTGCTCTCTTTCAGCTGTGCCAGTGATGATTTCAGCACTGTGACCTGAGATAAAACACAACAGCTTTGCTAGTAACAGTATTTTCAATTAACAGAAAACCCAAGGACTATGGAATTGATCTCATACCTCCTGCTTCACCTGAGAGAAAAAAAGGTTTCTCTTTTGAAAAACCAAAAACTGCCGGTGGATCTTTTCATGCACAAGTTGCATTAGGCACAGGGCAGGGGGGGAAGAACTTGTCCTTTACAAAGGAATACAGTCCTTGTGCAGTTGGCTCATTCCGGGCTTGGAGTGAGAGGTCTGCGATGAGAGCAGGCAGAATTCGACGCATCAGATCTGTTGCTTCCTTATTAGATTCCCATCTGGTAGCATTTCCTCCCTACAAAAAATTATTTAGTAAATGACAAAAAAAGCAAAAATGGATCTGAATAATCTAGCACTGAATACTGCTAACCTGCAGTTTGATTTGGGGGAGTTCAAAAAGCCTCTCCATGTCCTTGAGACTGATGGTCCTATTACTGGAGGCCTGGTAGAACCAGAAGATAGTTCCAACAGTCCTGGCATATTTAGTGAGGTAATGAACTGCCCTGTGCCCCGTAATGCAGTCTGACACTGCCAGATTGAGACGATGTGCCACGCAGTGTACAGTTATCAGGCCAGGGAATGAGTCTTGGAGTCTCTTCCCAACTCCAGCTTTTCTGCCTAAAATAATAAAAAAGACAATAACTCTGTCAATCTTATAAAATGTTAACTAAAAAGTAAATGCAAAAAAAAAGGAAAATTCACCGATCATTACTGCAGCGCCGCCACTTGCAAAGAAGGCTAGCTTGTCGGTTGGCAGCATTTTGTCATCTCTGACTCACAGGATGCTGTCATACAGAGTTGCAGCATCCCCAGCAGACACTCCACCCAAATGCAGCACCCTGGTTTGGACTACAGTGCTTCCCACATGGTTGGGTCCTACAAAGCTAAACATAAAAAAAATCTCTCTTAGTTGAAGTAATTTTTAATACACAATTTTATTTAATTGTACACAGTAGTGTTACCTCACAACTAGACCCAGTTGCTTTGTGACAGAGATGTCAGTGGTCTCGTCAACCATTAATCCCCACACTGGGGATTTTGACAACTCTGCCACCAATGGGTCATCCAAAATCTGGCAAATAACCTCTACCATCTCATCAATTATATGGCTGCTTGTGTATTTGGTGTTGGCACTGACCTGGGGGCAAAACAGACAGTAATTAGGTTGGCCTACTTCATTTTAAAACAATTATGTGAAAAACATTGAATATACAATTATGTAATAATATAACTTAAGAATTTACATTCAAACCATCAAAATAAGCACAGCCTAAGCGCTTGCATAAGAGAATGATGGGCTCATAGCTTGTGTGGTGGGGCCACTTTTGCTTGAGACACTCATAGATGATTTTGAAGCAGCCTTCAAGCGCTCTGTGGTCCATGTCCACCTGTGCTGCAATAGCACGCTGCAGCGTCCTCCCTAAAAAAACAACCAATTATTTCTTAAACTATCTATCTAAACTGTATTACTTTAGTTTGTGTAACTTTATTAGTTGAGTGTTTTTAGGTACTACCATCTTTAATACACTTCTCCTTCTCTTCTGCTGCTTTGTGAATGGCCGTCACCTCATGTCTTTTTAATGTGTCCAGCCTGTAGTTGGTTGATGGCTGTCTCACTAGGGAGGCAGCAATTGCCTGCTGTGTTGGGGCACAGTGCTTTTGGCATAAATAACAGTGCATGCCTTCCTCAGTATGCCTGAGCCAGGTAAATTGATTTAGCCACTGCTTGTCAAAGCCACTGGCTCTGTGTTTTTGAGAAGATCTGGAAAGAGGAATAAAAAATAACGTTTCAATCATGTACACGTTGGCTTTGCGTTGTTATGCTCCTAATTGGAAACGGATTTAAGTACCCTCGCCTCGCCGACTCCTCCTGTCCTGCATTCTGACCCGTGCTATCACCAGTCCCTTGTGAACTACTTTCAGACCTGACACAAATTTCCACATGTTGTCACCACCATGAATTATTACATTTTAACTGCCTGTTACGTTAATTTCTCTGCTCTGTTTCACCTGGACTCTTGACTTTCCTCCTCGCGAGGTCGCTTTTTAAAGTAGTGGCTGATTTTGCCTGCTATATCTGCAACGCTAAAAATCATAAACGTTACTCTGACACGGAGGAAACTTTTTTTTAAAATAAACACGGCATGCTTGGATGCAAAAAAAAACAAGCAATATTTACCTGTTTGTACCATCTGCCAGGGAAAATCAGGATGCCGATAGCACCAACTAGCAGGAAAAAACATGATTCGATCTGTTTCTTCTTCGGTAGTTGCTTCAGGTCATTCCAGTGCACTGCTGTTGATATAGCGCCTCCATAGTGCATGCCATGCAATTTTGAACGCAGGAAAAACCCTGGATAATCATGAAGGAAGCATATGAAGTAAAGGTCTGCAACCACAAACATGCAACCAAATACATTTCTGGGTGATTGGCCCTCAAGGGCATTTTAGGGTCACCAATAATCCTACAAAGCATGGTTTAAGGTCCATGGGAGAAAACAAAAACATGCGCATGTACTGGGAGAACATGCAAGCACCACACAGAAAGGCCCTGACTGACATGGGATTTGGACCAGCAACCTTATTGCCGTGAGGCACGTGAACTACCTACTGCGCCACCAAGCTGCCCACAAGTGAAAATTGCTCCATCAAATTGTTTTGTGAGTAAAAGCACTGGAGAACTGGCTTTAAAATACTTAAAGGGATAGTTCAGGGTTTTGGAAGCAGGGTTGTCTGAGGATCATGGCATGAGCCTGAACAAAGCCTGCTCTGCATATGCGCAGAAATAATCGGCACAGAAACTTGAGATATACATTGCTGCGCATGGTGTCACTGACTGTGCAATTCAAAGAATTCTATGCAAAACGGGACACAAAAACAGTGTACGGTGATTACACACTAGAACAGATTATTTGCAATGACTCACCTTTCCACAACCAAGTCGCTGTTTACAGCTAGCTGCTTTATATTACCAAAATGTGAGTCAACTATTAACTGCCCAACCCTTTAGACTGAATCCATATTTTTACCAGATAAAAAGAGGTTCCTGTCCTCAAGACAAGAACATCAAAATAAGCAGGTATTCATAAGAGACCTGTTTGTCTATGCAATGCAGTTTGGCTTCATCACCTTTGACCTTCTACAGAGATATTTGTGGGTAAAGAATCTGCTTCAGTCTCGGACCCTGCTCACAAATATTGAAAACATTCCATCCAATGGTCTATAATGTACATTTTGAGTATATTTTTATTTCCAAGCTTATTATTATGCCGCTATGTTTTGACCTACTTTAGGAGGACACTGGTCTGCAGCCACTTAAAGGTGGGATGCATTATGGAGATGTTTTGTACAAAATTAGCTCTTCTAAAAGCATATATACTCTTGTTATGTTGTAGATTGGAACAGTATTAAGAAAAAATATGTACAAGATTGCTTTCTCCTGCCACATACAAAGCTTGGCTATTAAGTTTACAATAAATTATGTCATTAAACCGCAGCTACGAACTGAAGTGCACATATTTTTGCTATATCACTGGAAAATGATTAGCATAAAAGTTGAGCAATGCAATAACATGAAAACAGGCAAATCTTTTGGTACATTAACTGAGGTGTATGGGATCACTGTGTGTCACAAGCACGTGTGTTTGAGTGGCACAAAGGATTTTGTGATGGTCGAGGGGATGTCCAAGACAATGAACAACATGGGCACCCATGCACATCAAAAACTTCTGAAAACATCCTACAAATTGAAAAAATTGTTAGAAACTGAAGATTCACAATGAGAATCAGAGCAGAAATTTTCTCCATTGATAAAGAGATCCTTCGGCAAACTTTGCATCAGAATTTTAACATGACAAAAGTGTTGTTCCAAATCATCTGACCCCTGATTAAAAGGAAAATAACACAAAGAAATCTGTGGAGGCATTTGGAACAAATTGAAGAAACCAACATTTTTTAGGAAGGATCACATGCAATAAAACATGGATCTTAATATGATCCCAGGGCGAAACAGCAGTTAATGCATTGGGAAACATCACTGTCACCAAGTAAGAAGAAAGCATGATAAAGGAAGTCCCAACTCAGGCCATGTTGATTGTTTTCTTTGACATTAAGAAGTTGTGGTGATTTACCGAAGTTTCAAGGCCATGCTGAATTCATGAGGATTGCCTGAATTTGCGTTGATAGTGCTATCCCGATTTCTTGGAGAGACTGGCATACACAAAAGACAAGTCTGAATGTTGTAAGATAAATATAACCCTAGTAAGAGACCAGAAAACTTCTCAACGGACTTAGCAAAAGGGAGAACTGACGAAATAACCATTGACTTGTACATTTTTAGAAATGTGCTGTCTTGTGATGTGCTCTTATTGTGATTTATTGTCCTGTCTTTTTGTGTGTGTGGTGTCTTTGGTATCATGTTTTTGTGTTACCTGCCTAGGGACTGCGGATGTAAATTAGCATAGTTGCTATAATCTGACATACTTACATGTATTGCTTTCTGAACAGATATTCATTAATGTGCACTGCCCCTATCAAATAAATAGATAAATAAGTAAATACTTTTGGGTGGTGACCTGAACCCAGATTTGGATCCAGGATTTTTTTAAGGATTTGTTATAGTGCAAGACAAGGCAGTTTTCCACATTATAGACAATATTATGCCAAATTATGGAAATGTCTTGGTTAAGCTTTGGGCTCTCATAACACTTCTTTGCTTTGATTTTTAAGGCTCATACAACTTTAAATAAATCAAATTGACATTACAACAGCATAGATAATCTGACAGCCCAGTTTGTCCTGAAAACTCCCTGGTGAGCTATTTTTCACTTCCTGTTTTGCACGGGTGTAGTGAAATGTAAGGTGTTGAAGTGTGTGTAAGGGCATCAAAGCAAAAAGTAGTAACCACTATGTGGCCGGCTGGAAGATGGAGCGTGAGAGAGAGCGAGGCCGCGGCAGAAGTCAGTCTTTTAGTCCCGGAAACACACTGGGCCCTAGTGGTCCCCGTAGCACATCAGCTGCTGCACCTCAAATGAAACATAACATATATTAGGTCACACTAAGGGACCGTAACAGTCCCTAATAGACTCAGTTGGTTTTATTTAGGCTGTTTGTGAAGCTACACATCCTTTTAATCACACTCTCGATCTTGTTTTATTATAGGGCCTTTGATATTAATGAATTAAAAGTCTTTCCTGAAATCCTTTGTTATTCGATCACTTCTTAGTAACTTTTAATATCTTAGAGGATTTTGCATTGTGCTATAAAACAGTGATGAGTAGAAATCTCTCCAATGTTGCTGTGGCTAAATTTAAAGAGGCCATTCCTATTGCCTTAGATTCATCACACTGGCCAATTGATAAATGTGATTTTAGTTATAGCCCCTCTCAGCTGGATCAGCTTGTCGATAGCTCTGCCAGTCTTCTAAGATCCACTTTGGACTCAATTGCCCCACTGAGACAAAAACTATTAAACGTCAGAGGATAGCTCCTTGTTTTAGCTTTGAAACTCATGCACTTAAACAACCATCCTGTAAATTAGAGAGAATGTGGCGCTCCAATAAAAGGGAGGAAAGTCACAATAAATACATGACAGCCTTACGGCATGCTTGAGCTGCTTACTACTCCTCACTAATCGAAGAAAATAAAAACAATCCTGAGCACCTCTTCAGCACTGTAGCCAGGTTGACACAGAGTCAGAGCGCTATTGAGCCTGTGATTTCTCTAGCCCTCAGCTGTGAGGACTTTATGAGCTTTTTTAACGATAACATTCTTAAATTTAGAGATAAAATTGCAGCTCCCTGCCTTCACCAGGACCTGCCATACCATTAAATGTAGTTAGGCCTGACTTAGGCTGTATTTCGACACTTGGCATTCAGGAACTACATTAAGTTGTCTCCTTGTCCAAACCATCAACCTGCCTTTCTAGACCCCATCCCAACTAAGCTGTTCAAGGAGGTTTTTCCCTTAGTTTGTCCATCCTTGTTGGAGACAATCAGTATATCTTGATCAACAGGCTACGTGCCACAGTCCTTTAAAGTAGCTGTAATCAAACCTCTTCTTAAAAAACCTACTATCGATTCAGACACATTAGCTATCTACAGGCCAATATCAAACCTTCCACTTACTTCAAAGATCCTTGAGAAAGTAGTGGCTAATCAGCTGCGACTTTCTTCAAAACAACAGCCTTTTTGAGGACTTTAAGTCAGGATTTAGGGCTCATCAAAGCACAGAGACTGCTCTAGTTAAAGTAACTAACGATCTACTCTCAGCTTCAGATGAGGGACTTCTCTCAGTACTTGTTTTTTTAGATCCAAGTGCTGCTTTTAACTCCATAGGTCATAATGTTCTTCTACAGAGAGTAGAGGAATTCCTCAGGATTACAGGGACTACCTTAAATTTTTTAAAGTCTTACTTATCTGATAGATACCAGTTTGTACATGTGAACAAGTCTTCTGTGTACACTCTGTACTAGGTCCAATTCTCTCCTCCATATATATGCTTCCCCTTGGTGATAGCATGAGGAAATACTCCGTTAATTTTCATTGTTACGCTGATGATACTCAACTGGACGTATCAATGAAGCCAGGTGAGACAAATCAGTTATCTAAACTCGAAGCGTGTTTAAAGGACATTAGGACCTGGATGGTCAGAAATTTTATTTCTTCTTAACTCAGACAGACAGAGGTCATTGTGCTGGGCCACCGGCACCTTAGACAAACCTTTTCCAGTGATTTAACTGCCCTAGATGGCATCAGCCTGGCACTAAGCACAACTGTTAGAAATCTTGGGGTTCTATTTGATCAGGATTTATCCTTCAACTCTCACATAAAAAAATTTCAAGAACAGCCTTTTTTTCATCTTTGTAACCTTCGCTAAAATCAGGTCTATCCTGTCTCAGAGCAATGCTGTAAAGCTAGTCCATGCTTTTGTTACCTCTAGACTGGATTATGGTAATTTTTCTTCTAACAGGTTGTCCCAGCAAGTTGCCTAAGACGCTTCAGCTGGTTCAAAATGCTGCAGCTCGTGTATTAACTAGAACTAGGAGAACAGACCACATTATTCCTGTATTAGCTTCTCTGCAATGGCTTCCCATAAAATATAGAATAGAATTCAAGATTCTTCTTCTCACCTATAAAGCTCTCAGTGGAAAGGCACCAATTTATCTTAAAGAGCTTGTAGTGCCATACAACCCCTCCAGAACATTATGCTTCCAAAACGCTGACCTGCTTGTGGTGCCATCAGTCTCTAGAAGTAGTCTGGGGGGTAGAGCCTTCAGATATCAGGCTCCTCTTCTCTGGAACCATTTACCGACCACGGTTCAGGAGGCAGACACCCTCTCTACCTTTAAGGTTAGACTTAAAACATTCCTCTTTGATAAAGCTTTCAGTTGGGGACCAGCTCATAGTCCATAGTTTAGACACATAGTTAAGATGCAATAGGCTTAGACTGCAGGGGGGATCTGGCACCCTGTGTTCTATCCCTCTGTCTCTAACACTCTCTCTCCATATCTGCCTCTGTCCCTTTTTGTTTGCTCCTGTACTCATCTTTGGCTCTTGTCTTGTAGGTGGCCTGGGATCCTTGGTGTAGACTGCCTGCTGCTGTGGAGTTACGAATCCTCAATAACTGCAATTACAGACATAACAAATATTTGGCCATTTCTTTAGCCCCATTCCAGTTCATAATCATTATAGTTGTTAATGCAGACATTAGCATGATCTTCCCTATCCATGGTTGATTATACATCCATAGTAATCATCTCTAGCACCATATAGACATGAGGTCCCTCTTGAAAATGAGATGCCACTGTGCCAATATGGTAGGGACACATTTATAGTCAATGGTCCATGAGTCAGTCAGTCACTACCATAAATCATTTTTTTCAGTTTTGCACGGGTGTAGTGAAATGTAAGGTGTTGAAGTGTGTGTAAGGGCATCAAAGCAAAAAGTAGTAACCACTATGTGGCCGGCTGGAAGATGGAGCGTGAGAGAGAGCGAGGCCGCGGCAGAAGTCAGTCTTTTAGTCCCGGAAACACACTGGGCCCTAGTGGTCCCCGTAGCACATCAGCTGCTGCACCTCAAATGAAACATAACATATATTAGGTCACACTAAGGGACCGTAACAGTCCCTAATAGACTCAGTTGGTTTTATTTAGGCTGTTTGTGAAGCTACACATCCTTTTAATCACACTCTCGATCTTGTTTTATTATAGGGCCTTTGATATTAATGAATTAAAAGTCTTTCCTGAAAATCCTTTGTTATTCGATCACTTCTTAGTAACTTTTAATATCTTAGAGGATTTTGCATTGTGCTATAAAACAGTGATGAGTAGAAATCTCTCCAATGTTGCTGTGGCTAAATTTAAAGAGGCCATTCCTATTGCCTTAGATTCATCACACTGGCCAATTGATAAATGTGATTTTAGTTATAGCCCCTCTCAGCTGGATCAGCTTGTCGATAGCTCTGCCAGTCTTCTAAGATCCACTTTGGACTCAATTGCCCCACTGAGACAAAAACTATTAAACGTCAGAGGATAGCTCCTTGTTTTAGCTTTGAAACTCATGCACTTAAACAACCATCCTGTAAATTAGAGAGAATGTGGCGCTCCAATAAAAGGGAGGAAAGTCACAATAAATACATGACAGCCTTTCGGCATGCTTGAGCTGCTTACTACTCCTCACTAATCGAAGAAAATAAAAACAATCCTGAGCACCTCTTCAGCACTGTAGCCAGGTTGACACAGAGTCAGAGCGCTATTGAGCCTGTGATTTCTCTAGCCCTCAGCTGTGAGGACTTTATGAGCTTTTTTAACGATAACATTCTTAAATTTAGAGATAAAATTGCAGCTCCCTGCCTTCACCAGGACCTGCCATACCATTAAATGTAGTTAGGCCTGACTTAGGCTGTATTTCGACACTTGGCATTCAGGAACTACATTAAGTTGTCTCCTTGTCCAAACCATCAACCTGCCTTTCTAGACCCCATCCCAACTAAGCTGTTCAAGGAGGTTTTTCCCTTAGTTTGTCCATCCTTGTTGGAGACAATCAGTATATCTTGATCAACAGGCTACGTGCCACAGTCCTTTAAAGTAGCTGTAATCAAACCTCTTCTTAAAAAACCTACTATCGATTCAGACACATTAGCTATCTACAGGCCAATATCAAACCTTCCACTTACTTCAAAGATCCTTGAGAAAGTAGTGGCTAATCAGCTGCGACTTTCTTCAAAACAACAGCCTTTTTGAGGACTTTAAGTCAGGATTTAGGGCTCATCAAAGCACAGAGACTGCTCTAGTTAAAGTAACTAACGATCTACTCTCAGCTTCAGATGAGGGACTTCTCTCAGTACTTGTTTTTTTAGATCCAAGTGCTGCTTTTAACTCCATAGGTCATAATGTTCTTCTACAGAGAGTAGAGGAATTCCTCAGGATTACAGGGACTACCTTAAATTTTTTAAAGTCTTACTTATCTGATAGATACCAGTTTGTACATGTGAACAAGTCTTCTGTGTACACTCTGTACTAGGTCCAATTCTCTCCTCCATATATATGCTTCCCCTTGGTGATAGCATGAGGAAATACTCCGTTAATTTTCATTGTTACGCTGATGATACTCAACTGGACGTATCAATGAAGCCAGGTGAGACAAATCAGTTATCTAAACTCGAAGCGTGTTTAAAGGACATTAGGACCTGGATGGTCAGAAATTTTATTTCTTCTTAACTCAGACAGACAGAGGTCATTGTGCTGGGCCACCGGCACCTTAGACAAACCTTTTCCAGTGATTTAACTGCCCTAGATGGCATCAGCCTGGCACTAAGCACAACTGTTAGAAATCTTGGGGTTCTATTTGATCAGGATTTATCCTTCAACTCTCACATAAAAAAATTTCAAGAACAGCCTTTTTTTCATCTTTGTAACCTTCGCTAAAATCAGGTCTATCCTGTCTCAGAGCAATGCTGTAAAGCTAGTCCATGCTTTTGTTACCTCTAGACTGGATTATGGTAATTTTTCTTCTAACAGGTTGTCCCAGCAAGTTGCCTAAGACGCTTCAGCTGGTTCAAAATGCTGCAGCTCGTGTATTAACTAGAACTAGGAGAACAGACCACATTATTCCTGTATTAGCTTCTCTGCAATGGCTTCCCATAAAATATAGAATAGAATTCAAGATTCTTCTTCTCACCTATAAAGCTCTCAGTGGAAAGGCACCAATTTATCTTAAAGAGCTTGTAGTGCCATACAACCCCTCCAGAACATTATGCTTCCAAAACGCTGACCTGCTTGTGGTGCCATCAGTCTCTAGAAGTAGTCTGGGGGGTAGAGCCTTCAGATATCAGGCTCCTCTTCTCTGGAACCATTTACAGACCACGGTTCAGGAGGCAGACACCCTCTCTACCTTTAAAGTTAGACTTAAAACATTCCTCTTTGATAAAGCTTTCAGTTGGGGACCAGCTCATAGTCCATAATTTAGACACATAGTTAAGATGCAATAGGCTTAGACTGCAGGGGGGATCTGGCACCCTGTGTTCTATCCCTCTGTCTCTAACACTCTCTCTCCATATCTGCCTCTGTCCCTTTTTGTTTGCTCCTGTACTCATCTTTGGCTCTTGTCTTGTAGGTGGCCTGGGATCCTTGGTGTAGACTGCCTGCTGCTGTGGAGTTACGAATCCTCAATAACTGCAATTACAGACATAACAAATATTTGGCCATTTCTTTAGCCCCATTCCAGTTCATAATCATTATAGTTGTTAATGCAGACATTAGCATGATCTTCCCTATCCATGGTTGATTATACATCCATAGTAATCATCTCTAGCACCATATAGACATGAGGTCCCTCTTGAAAATGAGATGCCACTGTGCCAATATGGTAGGGACACATTTATAGTCAATGGTCCATGAGTCAGTCAGTCACTACCATAAATCATTTTTTTCAGTCCTTTGTCGCCCCCCCCCCCATTATCAGCTGAAAACACATCACTTATAAATTCTCATTTTGATGCTGTTGTATTATTGAACGTTAATGTAAATATTATATTAGTACTCTTTTCATGATTATTATTGGTTATACTTCTATAAAAACCATCACTACAATCATACAGACATGAGGACCCTCCTGAAAAAAAGATGTTGCATCTTAGGCGGTTAACCTCTAATAAATTTATACTCAGCAGAAACAGATATGATGAAGACAGGTCTATGATTGACCCATGGATCTGTCACTAGCTTTAGTTCTTACTTCAGTCCCCTTGTCTCCCTCCCTTCCTTCGCCCACACACCCAACACAGCGGAGTGTGGATGGCTGATCATCATGAGACTGGGATCCACATTCAAGATTTCCTACTGCTTAACAGAGAGTTTTTCTTGCCACCATGATGAGGGATTCCTGATTGGCTATTTGGAATTATGTTGGGTGTTGGATGTATGTATTTGTATATATATGCATATGTGTATTTTATATGTATGTATCTATGCATATATGTGTACCCATAAAATGAAGAGTTTGTCTTCAGACTGCTCTCTTGTAAAGTGTCTTGAGATAACACTTGTTATGAATTGGCACTATACAAATAAAGATTGATTGATTGATTGATTGATTGAAATCTATGATGTCTTTAACTTGATTCTGCTTGAAAGGGTTAAGGTTCTTCATACATTATCACATTAAAAACCCAGGCGGAAGCTCCCTCTAAACTACTTAAATTGATAGTCTATAATAAAAGAGCATCTCTGAATGAATCTAAAAAAATCACCAATGGGATATTTGACATGGAGGCACCCAACATCAACTGTCATTAATATGAGTCTGTAAGGCCTGCATGAACAGCCACAGATGTTTATAGCATGTCTCTGACAATGTGTTTGGTCTGTCAGTACAACCCTACATTACAGAGCTGTTTGACAGTTTCTGTAGTCAGCCGGTTCTCAGATGTTGTGACAAGTTCCACAAGAGGATCTTGAAGCAAGTCTAGATTAGCATCCCTGATGCATCCAATGATGGCTGTGTCATTGGCGAACTTCTGGATGTGACACAGCTCAGAGTTTTAGCAGAAGTCTGCGGTGTACAGGGTGAAGAGAAGAGGGGCCAGCACCGTACCCTGGGGTGCTCCGGGGCTGCTGATTACAGTGTCAGACGTGGTGTCCTTCAGCCTGACGTACTGCGACTTGTCCATGAGGTAGCTTGAGATCCAGGTGACCAGGCAGGGGTCCACTTACTTGTCCTGGTATGTCGTGTAGGACAGTCCACAACCTGGTGGAAAGAAGCCAAAGTAGAGTCCAAAGTTGCATGGTTTAAGTCCCCAGAAATGATCATCAGGGCTCTGGGTGCTGTGTCTGCGGTCTTGCTCTGATGGAGTGGATCTTCTCACATGCAGAGGCTGCGTCCGCCCTTGGGGGGATGTAAACACAGACTGTGATCACATGACTGAACTCCCTCGGCAGATAATATGGCCAGAGGCTAATGGCTAGTAGCTTGAGATCTCTGCAGCACAAGACCGTCATCACGGAGATATGTCCTGGGTTACACCATCGGGTGTTGATGTACATGATGAGTCCCCCATCTTTGCTTTTTCTGCACGCTTTAGTGTCTCTCTGAGCTCTCACAGAAGTGAATCCCAGCAGGTCCATGTTAGCATCCGGTACAAGGTGGGTTGGCCACGTCTCTGGAAAGATAAACAAGCTGCTCTCACGGTAAATCTGCTGTGTCAAATCCCGGCTCATCCCTCTGTTTTCAGAGCCAGTAGTTCCTCTCTTAAATAAGTGATCAGACCAACTCTTGGTAGCAACAGATGAGAAACTGTCTCCTGGAACTGCCTCCCGGTAGCCATCGTCAGTTCAGAAATATGCATGGGATATATATAAAAACTAAACAAACAAAAAAATGTCTTCATAAGAAGAGCACAAGGGTTTAAAAGATGGAAAAAAGCTAAAACTCTATAAAAAATAGTGTAAATCTATTCTATCTATCTAAAATTCCCATGGCATAGGTGTACCGGGGGAAGGTGGAAATGGCAATGGGAAGTCATTACAAAAAAACAGCCACTCATGAACAAAGTTTTCAATTAACTACCAGAATTTTAGGTGCACTATTTCTTGTTTAAAGCAGCAAATTTTGTAGCTTATAAAATTCATGATAAAAAACTCAAGGGAGTATTACTGTCCTCAGTTGACAGAGGGACTATTCAATTTTCTCTCTCACTTTTATTTGTCCACCTTATTTTTAAAATTGTGTCATGTCCCAACTCTTCACAGGGAGAGGAGGAGTAACAGGAAGACTGAAGATGGGAAGGAGCAGTAGCCAGCCTGTAGACATTTTATTTATTTTTATATCTATTTATATTTTTGTTTTTATCTTAGATATATATTTTTTTATCTGTTATACAAGACTGCTACTGGAATCTTAGCTTCCCTGAGGGAGTCTTCAAAAGGGATTGATAAAGTTCTATCTAATCTAATCTAATGTCTTATATGTGTTCTGCTGAGTACATAAATGTTAAACATAGAACAGGTGTTCTCTTGCCCAACTTTCAGTGTGCTTGGAGAATAAAAGAGTCTTGAAGAGAGCTCCAGCAACACTTGAATATCATAAAAACAACTTTGTTACACCAACATGTCTACGGCTTGAGGCCTTCATCAGGGTCTTCCGACGAAGACCAGAAGTCAAAACATGATAAAGATTTATACATCTATATATATATATATATATGTTTATATATATATATATATATATATATATATATATATATATATATATATATATATATATATATATATATATATACAGTGCCATGAAAAAGTATTTGCCCCCTCCTGATTTCTTAGCTTTTTGCATATTTGTCACACTTAAATGTTTCAGATCATCACACAAATTTTAATATTATACAAAGCTGAGTTCAATTTCACTGACCACACCCAGACTTGATTACTGCCAGACCTGTTGAATTAAGAAATTACTTAAATAGATCCTGTCTCACAATGTGAAGTAGGCTGAATAATCTCTAAAAGAAACACATCATGCCACGATCCAAAGAAATTCAAGAACAAATGAGAAACAAAGTGATTGAAATCTATCAGCCTATTACAAAGTCATTTCTAAGCCTTTAGGACTCTAGTGAACCACGGTCAGAGCCATTATCCACAAATAGAGAAAACTGGGAACAGTGGCGAACCTTCCCAGGAGTGGACGGCCCTCCAAAATTACACCAAGAGCACAACGACAATTCATCCAGGAGGTCACAAAAGAGGCAGGCCTCACCTACCTCAGTTAAGGTCAGTGTTCAAGACTCAACAATAAGAAAGAGACTGAGCAAAAATGGCATCATGGGAGAGCTCCAGGGTGAAAACCACTACTTACCAAAAAGAACACAAAGGCTCGTCCACATTTGCCAAAAAACATCTTGATGATCCCCAAGACTTTAGGAAAAATATTCTGTGGACTGATAAGACAAAAGTTGAACTTTTTCGGAGGTGTGCATCCCGTTACATCTGGCGTAAAAACAACACAGCATTTGATAAAAGAACATCGTAGCAACAGTCAGACATGGTGGTGGTAGTGTGATGGTCTGGGGCTGCTTTGCTGCTTCAGGACCCGGACGACTTGCTGTGATTGATGGAACCATGAATTCTGCTGTCTACCAGAAAATCCTGAAGGAGAACGTTCAGCCATCAGTTCGTGACCTCAAGCTCAAGTGCACTTGGGTTATGCAACAGGACAATGACCTGAAACACACAAATAAGTCCATCTCTGAATGGCTTAAAAAACATAAAATTGAGGTTTTGAATTGGCCGAGTCAAAGTCCGGACTTAAATCCAACTGAGATGCTGTGGTGTGACCCTAAATGGACACTTCATGCTCAAAAATCCTCCAATGTGACTGAGTTAAAACAATTCTGCGCAGAAAAGTGGGCCAACAATCCTCCACAGCGATGTAAAAGACTCATCACCAGTTATCGCAAACGCTTGATTGCAGTTATTGCTGCCAAGGGTGGCACAACCAGTTATTAGGTTCATGGGGCTATTGCTTTTTCACATAGGGTCATGTAGGTTTGGAGAGCTTTTTTCCCTTAATAATTAAAATCATCATTTAAAAACTGCATTTTGTATTTACTCAGGTTATCTTTGTCTAATGTTAAATTTGTGTGATGATCTGAAACATTTAAGCGTGACAAATATGCAAAAATTAAGAAATCAGACGGGGGGAAATACTTTTTCATGGCACTGTGTGTATATATAAATATATATATATATATATATATATATATATATATATATATATATATATATATATATATATATATATATATAAATATATATATAAATATATATATGTACATATATACATATATTTCTACATATATACATATATATATGTATACACAAATTTAAGCTCCACATACTGTCATAATACATCACTTTCTCTCTACAAACAAGACCTCTGACATTTAAAACAGTGTAATTGTCATAATCCAAGGAGCATATTTGGCTTGTCTATGTAAACTGTAATTATCACATTAGGATCTCCTCTTACTAAATCCTTTTCAGTGAATTCAAGACTGATCCCTCGGAGCACAGCACTGGACATAAAACAGACCACAGAAGCTTCTTATCCATAAGCAGGTATTTTCTGAAATCTATTTATTTATTTCTACTTCCTCTGAGATTAAACCATCATATTGCACCTGGTATTTACAGTCAGAGTGGAGTTTTACATTTATTTATGATGCTCTTACTTGTGTTTCTTGTGATAATCTTTTTTATGTTCTCAAAAACTATAATGCACTTTTTTTTAGCTGTCGGCCTGTTTTGTATTTATTTCTTTTGGAAATATATGAGCATTTCTAAGTGTCCTCGAGTTAGGGGTGTGCAATAAGACTAGAGGGGGGTACTGGTAAGATTTTACTAATACCAATGCCGTTGCTGACTGCTTATCGATCCAATTCTTTACTACACTCTTATTGATTCATATGGATTTTCTGTGTAGAGATGACTCAGCCTGTACGAGTTTTCCTTGTCAACATCGAACACTAGGGATGCCCTGGTCAGGCTTTTCTTGGCCGATACCGATCACCTGTTTGTGAGATCAGGCAATATAGATACTGATACCAGTCATGTTACATTTTTGTTCTCACAACTTGTTGAGTATTTGCTCTACAAAGCTGTACAAATAGATCCTGAGGGGCAATGCAATAAAAATCATAAAGTAGTAACTCATTCATTACTTGTTTTCATTTATGCTAATTAACATAATTACTGACAGACTTAAAACAAACTATTTATTTTAACCAACAGGCAACACAGTACAAATAGAACAGTGGTCTTCAGATGGTGTGTCGTGGCACACTGCTGTGCCTTCAGACAGGTCTAGGAGTGCCTTTGGATTCTTGTAATAACTACGCAACAACTAATAATTAAAGATGCATTCATTTTCATACAAGGTTCATAGTTCTGTAACTTTAATAATCTTAAAAACATTTCCAAGATGACACTGTTTTTATACATTTCATAAAATAGATAGGAGGGAAGACTTATGACTTTATTAGGTGCTGGTATTTATAATTTTCAAGAACTATGAATTTTTAAGGCTTATAAATGTGTTGCAGAAGTTATGAAACTCAAGACAGTTTCATATTAGCTCGTATAATTTTTGGAAATCATATTTCATCAGTCATGCAACATACAGATTTAAAGTGTAAAAATATTGCCAAAAATAATGTTTCCAACAAAAGGAAACATTTATAACCAACATAAGTTTTATATGTAATGGTTCTCACCCTATCCCAATAATTCTGAGACTGAAATTCAGCATGATAAATGATTTTTATTCTTTCTTCATAAACCTGTTCAGAAAATAACATCTGTCTGGCTATAACATTAAATGTTAGTCTGTCTGAAGATAGTGCCGAGTTATAATTGTACCAATAACAGGGTGTTTGGTCAACCATATGTAGCTTCTGCTCTATAACCCACCCATTGGAGTTTCTTTTTTGGAAATAGCTGTATATTAATATGTATATATATACTTTTTATTAAAATTATTGTTATTGTTAAGCCATTAAAATAACAGCAGCGTTGCTGTAAGCTCAACATCAAGAGGTGTGGCCTAATTTAACACAAAATGTTGCTAACAGCTGAACATACAGAGGGATGAATAAGTTAAAAATAATAAGATGTAAAAATGTAAAAAAAAATGGCCAAAAATAATGTTTCCACAAAAAAAGAAACATTTATGAGCAAAATAATTTTTTTAGATATAATGGTTCTCACCCTGTCCCAATAATTCTGAGACTGAAATTCAGCATGATCAATGATTTTTATTCTTTCTTCATAAACCTGTTCAGAAAATAACATCTGTCTGGCTATAACATTAAATGTTAGTCCGTCTGAGGATATTGCAGAGTTATAACTGTGTCAATCACAGGGTGTTTGGTCGACCATTTGTATTTCCTGCTCTATAACCCACCCACTGGAGTTGTTTTTTGGAAATCTTTGTATATATCGCAAAGAAATAATATATTTGTAAATACGTATCTTTTTTTTCAATTATTGTTCAGCCCTAGAAATAACAGCAGTGCTGCTGTAAGCTCAACATCAAGAAGTATGGCTTAATTTTACACAAAATGTAGCTAACAGCTGAACATACAAAGGGATGAAGAAGTTAAAGTCAAACATTGCTAACAGCTCTATTTGCAAAAGTGTAGCTCTATATTAACTAACAGCTCAGCAGAAGCCTGGATACATTTTTCACAAAAGTAAGCTAACAGCTAAACATGTAAGTGTGGATTTTTTTTTACACAAATGCTACTAACAGGTCAGTGGAACCGTGGATGAATTTCTACAAAAGATGTTGCTAACAGCTGAATGTGCAGAGGGGTAAAAAAGTTAAAGTCAAAAATTGCTAATAGCTAAATGTGCAAAAGTGTGGCTCAATTTGCCACAAAATGTTGTTTAAAGCGTTTTCAGTGTTTTCATGTGGACAGACACATATCTTGAAATGATGGTGGGTTTACAGAAAAAAATCTTCATGTGGACAGGGAAATAATAATAATAATAATGCATCAAATTTTTATAGCGCTTTTCAGAAAGACTCAAAGACACTTTACAAAGGATAAGACAGAACAAAAATTATGGGTGGTTAGGGGTCATATGCATTGGTGAACAGGTAAGTTTTGAGTGATTGTTTGAATGATAACAGAGAGTCCGAGTTTCTGATATGGAGGGGGATTGAGTTCCAGAGGGTGGGAGCGGCGATGTGTTAGACTACCAAGTTAAGTCTGGAAGATGTGTAACACCGACACATTGAATGGAAGCAGGGAGCGTGGTGGTCATCATGCGTCAGTTTTCACATAGTAGACAGCAAGTATATCTCCAGCCTTAAGATGACAGGACAGATAGGTGGACATTTAAATGCGAAGAAATCTTAATCATCAGAATCAGAATCAGAATCGTTTTTTATTGCCAAGTATGCAACACATACAAGGATTTGACTCCGGCAGTTGTTTTCTATAGTACAGGAGGTAAAAAAAATTAAAAAATAAAATTAAAATAAAAAATAAAGGTAAATGTTAAAATAGAGAATAAAATTAAATTCATACAATTAAAAAGAAATATAAATAAAAAACTCTTAACAAATGCAGTGTATACAGAAATGTACATCAGGAACAAGGATCTGGGAATATTTACAACTGATGGGAGGAAAGTGCAGCTGTGCAATGAATAGTGCAGCTATGAACTGTTCAAAATGGTGACTGTAGTTGGAAAGAAGCTGCTCCTGTGCCGGCTCGTCCTGGTCCGCAGGGCTCTGAGGACGTGTGCTGGGAACGGTTCAAAAAGTCCATGAGCAGAGTGAGAGGAGTCCTTCACAATGTTTCCTGCTCTCCTACGAGTCCTGGAGAAGTACAGGTCCTGGATAGAGGGCAGGGGGGCACCGATGATGTGCTCAGCAGTCCTCACAGTGTGCTGCAGTCTGGATCTGTCCTGCTTGGTGGCAGCTCAAAACCACACAGTGATGGAGGAGCACAGGACAGACTCGATGACTGCAGTGTAGAGCTGCAGCAGCAACTCAGGGCAGAGTCCATGTTTCCTCAGGAGCCGCAGGAAGTACATCTGCTGCTGGGCCTTCTTGAGGATGGAGCTGATGTTCTGCTCCCACTTCAGATCCTGGGAGATGATCGTGCCCAGGAATCTTAGGCCACGTTTACACGACATTTTCACCAGAAACACAAAGGTTTTTCCTTTGCATGATCAAAAACGATCCGCATCCACATAGAGATACTAGAACGACTGAAAAACGCTGTAGCGTGCATGCCAGTCCAGTAGATGGCAATGTAGGTTTGTCGAGAAACAGCGGTGTTACAACATACGTACGAATAAGACAACTTTTCACAAACAACAATGACAAGTGGACGCACGAAGACGCAGGAGTTTCTTGACCTGATTGTTTATTTTAGTTGAAAATCTGGCAGCACTGATCACTTCTTTTCTTCACATCTGGCGATTGAATTCACGCTTTAAAAAAGATGGTGGTGTGCGTTTGTGAGGACTATCCTGCCAAAAAATGTGTAAGTATCATACTTCCTTGTTTGCCATAAACACTGCTTTCTACAAAAATCCAAAATATCAGTTTTCTTTAAGGAAGGAACCAAGACAATTAACTTCCATTTGTTCTTCCTCATAGTGCGAGTTATTTGGTGAAGTCAGACCTCCTCCCACATCACGTTTCCACTTTCCTGCACGTGTTGGACTTCAGAAAGGGGCCTGACTGGTTGTATTCAAGATTCAAGATTCAAGATGTTAATTGTCATGTACACACTAAAAACAGCGGTCATTAATGAGCGATGTTGCGACTTCCCACCACCACTTAACCCAAACATATAACTAGAATATAAAAACCTTAAAAAAAAACAGAATATAAATACCTGACATATAAATATGAAAATATGAAATATAAAATGCACACATACAATAAAAATGGATGGTTCAAATGTGCAAATGTCAGCAATTGTGCAAAAATTGTAACGATGGAGGTGGATGGGTTAGGTTATGGTCCAGAAGTTAAGTTAAAGTCCTTGGTTTTGAAGCCTGATAGCCTGGGAGTAAAAGCTGTTAATGAGTCTCATAGTCCTTGCTTACACACACCTGTAGCGTCTGCCAGATGGTAGAAGTATGAAAAGTTTGTGTTATAGGTGGGTGCGATCCCTGATGATGTTGTTTGCCCTCTTGGTGACCCGTATTGGTAAGAGATGGGAAAAACAGTAGCAAGACAAATTAATTATGCGTCTCAAGATTATTAAAAAATATAACCGCCCGCAAAGACCAACTGCAGACACGCGGACTAAGCTAACTTTGAGTTTGCTTGCTAGCAAGGAAACCTGCTAACTTACACTGCACATATTTTCTCCTGTGATGGGCTTGTTGTAGGATATTTTATTTTATAGCTATTTTTATTTTTTCAAGGTAGCAGTAAAGCTAAAAATTTGATTATAGCTGAGATGTAAACAATAGGGTTTATATACATGCAGTATTAATTATAGTAGGCTAGTGTAAAGCCAGCAAATTAACAAACTGGCATTAAAAGCCAACCAAGTTTATTGGCATCTTAAGAATTTTTTGAAACAATCTGTTATTGGTATGAAAAATTTTCATACAAGGGCATCCCCCACTTTTTTATACATTTGACTGCTGCATGTCTATGCAAATTACACACAATAATTCATTCTGAAAACAGCAGTGATTCACATGTAATGCATCTGTAACTGATATCATAACAGCATAAATTATTGAAACACTGATAGCATTTTCCTGATAACATGTGCCTTACTTTTTATTCTAGACAGCTTCAACCATGAGTCGTCGCAAGGTGAATGCCAATCCCAAGGGTGATTCATCCCCCAGAACAGCAGAAAAGGTCTGGTCATATTCTTTTTTTTCTAGTAGAATTATAACATAATCATTGACATGTAGGTCATTGACTATCAAATATTAACAACAACATTGTTTTTAATAATGTGTGGTACAGGGTTCTCACTATGGTCCATGTCTATGGCTGATGTAGTGGCTGTACAATATATCGTTCAGCATGAACATTGCAATGTGCACATACGCAATAGTCATGTCGTATGACATTGATATAAGATAAACTGACTTCATGCTACAACTTCTTTGTATGCAAAAGCAAAACTTTCAGAGCAGGCAGGTGATACACAGACTCTACATGCACAGCATTTACAGTGAGTGTACAGTCACACAATGACCAAGTGCAGCCCATAATTTCTTTAGAGACATTATCCTCTAAATATGAACGTGACAAAAAATATTTTTGTAAGTATTTACAGGTGAGAAGCTATCTTATACAACATCAGGAGGAGGATAAACTAACAAATGAGTTCATACAACTATTTCAAAATAAAAGCCAAGACAAAGAAAATCTTTCAAACATTTGTAAATTATTTCAGAAGACCAAAACTGTAGATAATAAGATAAGATAAAAGTGAGCAAGATAATTAGAAATCAATATTTCAGCTGATGAGTGGAGGGACAGCATGAGAAAAAACTTAAAGACACCACAATCTAAATATCGGAGGGAGTTTGCGTGGAAAGTAAGCATGAGGTATTCCATTTCTCCTCGCCAATATGGCAAATATTTGTCATATATGCCAGTTGTTAAAGAGGATGTGGGGAACAGGAAACAAGCTACACTCGTATTTTTTTTAACTGTCCGGCATTATTAACACTCTGGAGTGATGTTGAGAAAGCTTGTATCATTGATTTTGAGCTAAACGAACATCTTAAGGTAGAAACATTACAGATACTGTACATACAAACAATATAACTAAAAAAAATTTAACACAGTTGATATACATCTTTTTAACATTTTTCAAGTGACAGCTATGAAGCAGGTGACAAAGACATACTCAATCTTTGGTTAACAACATTAGAGCAGACTTTAGAAGTGGAAAAATTAACATATGAAATAAGAGGTAATATACAAACAACTAAGTAAGGTTTACTCAAAAGAAAGACCTGGCAGACTGTACAATTTCATAAATTCAGTAGATCAGTAGAAATAGAGGAACCCCCCCGTCATACCAGCTTTCCTTCTTTTCGTAACTATTAGCATTTCTTTTTTTCGTGTTGTTTTGTTGTGGGTTTCTTTTGTCTGTTATATGTTTATGAATTCATTCCAATGTATTACTATGAATTTAGTGATAGGTATATGTGTATCTATGTATGTGTATGTTTGTATGTGTACATGTATACATACTTGTATACATATATATGTATATAAATATGTGGTGATATGAATGGATATGTAAAGTATATAGAATTCTTTATTTGTAATTTTTCTGTTACTTTTTCTTTTGAAAAATGAAAGAAAAAAGCAGACATAATTATATTGAATCACTACTGTCTGATCATTGAAATAAACTTATAAAAAAAAGTGCAGCCCACAATTACTTCACAAACAGTAACACTATATTTGTCTCTTTGCACACTCTTTATTAATACATTAGGTTGTATACACTATTTCCCTACATAACTGTACTATTGGAAAGATCAGAACACAAGGCTAGCTGCTGTTCAGTGCCTCACTCAAGGACAATTTTGTGATACACTCTAGATGTTGTATTATGATACCAAAATTATTACTTATATATGATACGTAACTTAATATCTTGATAGCAATACTGAAACAATACCATGGTAGAAATCTGCCATATGCCATATTTCCCTTAGTGCATCTGCTTTATCAACAAGCTCTGTTTGGTTGGGAGAGGCCATGTTTATCACTCTCTCTAACCTCCCACCTCTCAGGAGTGATTGATCATTATAGTTGTAAGAAGTTCACATATCTTCACACTAACCTTTTTTCACAACATATGGTTTTCATGTGCCATTTACAGCTAGAAACACCATGAGCATCATCGCTCACTACAAGATGGCTACAAATGCCTTCAACGGAGGGGGTTCCATGAAGGCAGCTTCCTACTGCATCGGTGCTGATAGAAGTACTGTTTCCAGGACCGTGCCAATCACTGAACTGAGCATAGCTGCACCTGACATCTTCAAAAAGGAAAAATTGTCAACCTTCATCAACAGATGCCATGCTGCCATTACCCCAGAGGTCAAGGAAAAGATCAAGTATTATTATTACCTCCGCCAAGGAGGTTATGTTTTTGCCGGCGTTGATCTGTCTGTCTGTCTGCCTGTTTGTTTGTGTTCAAAATAACTTGAAAAGTTCTGAACGGATTTGGATGAAATTTTCAGGAATTGTCGGAAATGGGATATGGAAGAACTGATTAAATTTTGGGGATGATCTGGATCATTGTCTGGATCCAGGAATTTTTGGAACAGGATTCTTTAACATTGCCAGATAGGACCATTTTTGCCAAAGCTGCTTGGCGGAGGTCTGGGCTCTCTGAGTGCTGTTCTAGTTTTATTATGAGAGAGACATTTTTTTAATCCCGAATAGTTGCAGTGGCTTAAAGTTTTAAAATGTTACATTGTAGTTTCCATGGGTCTCATGTTTGCACTTCAGAATTAACCCAAGTGTTAAAGTGTTTATTATGAAAATAAACTTGAGAAAATGGATTTTGTCTTTTTCTTGCTTTGAGTGTATCATTCATGTTTTACCATCATGTTATTTTCCTAAAGCAGACCAGTCTTAATGTAATTCTGTATATTTTGGTATCTAACATACTGACTTATGATGCAACACAGATTCTTTTAAATGCATGCACATGTGTTAGACTTTACTTAACACCAACAGTGAACCATTATGATGAAGTGTGCATTATCATAGATGCATTTATGTAAACTTAACTTTACTTAAAGCATACAATGATAACTTATGGCCCTTCACAGAGTATTATAGCATTTTATGAGTCCTTATAACAGCTGATTGTTGAGGTGTGTGTATAGAGGGGTATACATAGTCATAATGTATCATAAGCTCCATCAGTCAACCTGTACTTTATAACCACTCAAGAGGACTCATAAAACCCTTGGATTTATGAGTCATCATAAGCCAGATTTATAGTTAGTCATAACTGCTGATATAGTGCATCATAAATATTATGAGTGTGGTCACAATGCTTTATGATTGATTATGATGAGCATTATAATTCGCTATGAATGCGCTCATAATGCATTATAGATGTGGTCTTCATAGAAAGTGTTACCAAATAGTGCAGTATATTTTTTCCCCAATATCTAACAGCCTAAATGAACAATCACAGCTAAGAAGCCAAGTATTTATAGAAAACTGACCAGTTCAATGTGCACATGAACAGATATGTGAAACAACAGACAGACATGTAGATTGAGAGAGCTTCTATTGTTCTACTTTGAGATACAGGAGAATTTAACCGAGCAAAATTTCTGAAAACACCAGATTGGGTCTGAGCAGGCTTGAATTTTGAAATCATACCTCTTCATTGTCCCCCTATTTCAGCCCTTAACAGTTGTTTTTATTTCTCTTTCCCTGCAGGATGCGTCCAAGTAGATCACTTTTGAGACTCAAAACACTGCTCGTATTTGGTCTTCTGTTCCTGCTGGGTCTGCACATCATTCCGATGGTCCACAAAAAGCACAACAACGTCCTTAAATCTTCAGATCCATTTGTACCCGTTCCCATTTTTCACAAATACAATGTCAGCTGTTCAGCCATCTATGACTTGGACCCAGCAGAGGTGGCAAAAGTTCTGGAGATCAGAAAGACACAACTTGTTGAGGACACGGATGAAAGTCTGTCTGCTGCCACATCAAACTGTCCAATGTTCCTCAAGACAAGAGGTTATGATGATGTGTGTGCGTCAGAGGAGGAGATGGACTTTCCTATCGCCTATTCTCTGGTTGTGCATAAATATGCATGGACGGTGGAGAGAGTGATCAGGAGCGTCTACTCCCCCGCTAACATCTACTGCATCCACCATGATGGCAAGTCCCCACCAGAGTTCATCGCAGCCATAAAGAGCTTAGCTCAGTGTCTGCCCAATGTCTTCATTGCCTCTAAGATAGAGGTTGTCCATTACGCTACATTTAGTCGACTGCAAGCAGAAATCAACTGTTTTTCAGACCTTCTGAAGTCAGAGGTTCAGTGGAAATATGTCATTAACCTCTGCGGTCAGGATTTCCCGCTCAAGACCAACATTGAGCTGGTGAGAGACCTCCAGAAGTTTAATGGGGCGCACATGCTGGAAACAACTCGAGCGTCACAATACAAGAAGATGAGGTTTACCTATCACCATGATCTGTCAAGAAATAGGGCAGAAAGAACTGACATATTAAAGTCACCACCTCCTCATGGTATTGAGATGTTTGCAGGCAGTGCTTACTTCATCTTGTCACGTGAATTGATTGTTTTCATGAACACCTCGGCTGTAGTGAAAGATTTTCTTGACTGGTGTGTGGACACCTTGACCCCTGATGAACATTTCTGGGCAACTATTGTGCGGATACCAGGTGTACCTGGAGAGATACCCAGATCCCACCCAGATATCACCGATGAGATGAGTATGACCAGGCTGGTAAAGTGGGTTTGGTATGAGCCAAGACGGTATCCACGGTGCACAACTGTACACATCCGTGCTATCTGCATCTTAGGTGCTTCAGAAATACGCTGGTTATTTGGCTGTGGCTTCTGGTTTGCAAACAAGTTTGACCCAAAAGTGGACCCTGTGGCAATACAGTGTCTTGAGGAGAAGCTTGAGGAAAAGAGAAGACTGTTTGGTTGTTAAAAGAAACAAATAAAACACTCAATGCAAAAAGCAAATGCAAAGAGCACTACCTGTTTACCACCTTAAAGACAAACTTCCTAGTTCAATCTTGTCACCACAAAATTGTCTAAGATACTGAAGTGTTGGGATGATAAAGGTTGGGGCTTTAATCCTCTGGTTATGCAAAAGTTCATTTTTACCTGATATTAAAAATAGATGAACTTATGTTAGAAATGGTATCGTAAACAAATGTTGGCTAGAATCAATGATAAATGTGATGAACTCAAGAGGTCATGGGATGGCTTCTCTCCCAAAAATTTGTTAGGAAGACCAGTAAAAACTGGTAAATCAGCTGCATCTGCTAAATGTTTGTCTATTAAATTTCAGTCTACTCCTGATGCTTTAAAAATGCAAATTTATCTCAGCCATTTTTGACATTATTTTACTTGCCTTGCTTCTACTATCTGTTTGTTAAAACCATGTTGAATAGTTAAATAAAAGCTCTCATTATGAGAAAATGTCCTCTTATTTGCATCTATTTGTGGTAGTGATTTCATTTTTCACATCTACACTGAACATACCCTGTGAACCCCTTCCAACGCCTCCCAGGTCACTCACTTTAAAGGGATAGTTAAGGAGTTTTAAAGTGGGGTTTTATGGCAAGGAATCTCGGGCCAAAGATTGCTGCTGCTGATGCTGCCAACTGTGCAATTTAAAGAATTTTTGGTGAAAATAAGGCACAGACACTAGCAGGTTATGGCACATTATTTATCTTCTTTAAGCCTGGATCTGATAAATGAAAGGTTTACATTAACTGCATGGTGTTTGTCTTTTAGTTCATCTGTCTGACTGTTAGCTAGACAACTCAAAGTAAAATCTCCAGGAGTGTTTGACATGGCACAAGGAAGAAGTGATTAGATTTTGGTGGTGATCTGGGCACGGATGAGGATCTAGGAATTTTTTTAAAGGATTTGTAAACACAGCCAGCCAGACAGTTTTCCACATTTTTGAAAATAACTCGTGAAAGAATGTCAGAAATGCCTTGGTGGAGGTTTGTGCTCTCTGAGTACCTCTAGTCGTCTTTTGGATCATTTGTTAGAAAGGAAAAGAAGTCTCATCAGCTGATTTAAAGTAACAAGAACTTTTGTAAAAATTCAGCACAGAAAAAGAATAACGTTTAGTTGGAAATAAAACTCAATTTGAGCATAGATACAAAATGCAGTTTTTAAATGATGATTTTATTTATCAAGAGAAAAAAGCTCTCCAAACTTACATGACCCTGTGTGAAAAAGTAATAGCCCCCTGAACCTAATAACTGGTTGTGCCACCCTTGGCAGCAATGACTGCAATCAAGCGTTTGCAACAACTGGTGTTGATGTTTCACATCACTGTGGAGGAATTTTGGCCCACTCTTCTGCACAGAATTGTTTTAACTCAGCCACACTGGAGGGTTTTCGAGCATGGACTGCCCGTTTAAGGTCACACCACAGCATCTCAATTGGATTTAGGTCTGGACTTTGACTCGGCCAATTCAAAACCTTAATTTTATGTTTTTTAAGCCATTCAGAGATGGACTTGCTTGTGTGTTTTGGGTCATTGTCCTGTTACACAACCCAAGTGCACTTGAGCTTGAGGTCACAAACTGATGGCCGAACGTTCTCCTTCAGGATTTTCTGGTAGACAGAAGAATTCATGGTTCCATCAATCACAGAAACTCGTCCAGGTCCTGAAGCAGCAAAGCTGCCCCAGACAATCACATTACCACCACCATGTTTGACTGTTGCTATGATGTTCTTTTATCAAATGCTGTGTTGTTTTTACGCCAGATGTAACGGGATGACCTTCAAAAAGTTCAGCTTTTGTCTCGTCAGTCCACAGAATATTTTTCCAAAATCCTGGGGATCATCAAGATGTTTTTTTGCAAATGTGAGACGAGCCTTTGTGTTCTTTTTGGTAAGTTGTGGTTTTCACCTTGGAACTCTAACACGGATGCCATTTTTGCTCAGTCTCTTTCTTATTGTTGAGTCTTGAACACTGACCTTAACTGAGGTAGGTGAGGGCTGCAGTTCTTAATTGGGAGTGGGCAGAAATATCCATTCAGCAATGCATTGCAATTATTCCCCAAGGAAAGATCTCCAAGGGGAATGATTTCTTCGTTGATAAAAAACTCAATGGTCTCTTCCTCCCAGTCGTCCAGCTCATCAGTGTCCACTCCTCCTCTGAGCTCCAGGCGGATGCTCTTCTGTTATTGGTAAGACTGCAGCGCTGCTTCCCTGTAGCGATGGTACTCCTCCAACATGGCCCTGCGCTTGTCCACCAGCTCCTTTAAGGCCTTGGACTGGCAATATTGATTAGCAAATCCTCTGAATTGATCCACCTCCTGGCCAGGGGGGGTTGCTGTGCACCTTTTCAGTGTTTATCCAGCTGCCGCTGGTGACTTAAGAAGACATGCTTGCAGAGTGACAGAACCGAGAGCTGAACATGAGAGTGATTTAATGACAGTTTATCAGTATTATCTGTGTAAATAATGTAAATATTAAACACAACAGCATTAGTATCATTCTGGAGTATTTTTTTTCGTTCTTTTGCCGTATTTCTGACGTATTTTCCGTGTGTTTTATCGTCTTTTTTGGGCATTTATTGAATTTTTGATCATAGTTTGCTTTTTATGGATTCCATAAATAGTAATTTTAGAAATATTGGAGGAAGAAATGTTGAGATCTCTGTCTTCAGCTTAACAGGAACTGCTTCAGGGACTATCATCAGTAATAAAATGCCTGGACATGGTCTACTATAACAGGCTGTAACATGGACACTAAATGCTGTAGGCAAACAACAATGTTTGAGTTTGTGTAAAATAGGTGAAGTTTATTTTTGGTCATCTCAGAAATTTTCTACATGTTCATTTACAATTGTTTATGAAGAAAATCCTATTTAAAATTCAAAGCCATTTTTATTCTTCTCTTGTAATTACACACTGTTTTAAGCATTTATAAAATAATAATGACCAATACTTGCAAGAATTGTTAACTTTTACTTCTTGTGAAAAAAGGGTGGAAAATCTATTCAAAGGACAATTCCTGACACATTTATTGACAAAAAAGACCAGGTGGACATTTATTATTATAGTGTTAACTGTCATGTTTTTGCTTTTGTACTTCATATGCACAAATAAGTTTTTACTGTGCAATTTTTTATTTTCAGATGTTTGCTCAAAAATATGAGGTGACATACCACATATGTTGACACTGGCATCAAACTAAAAAAAAGTCAAAAATTGTCAACAGGTACTCCAATTATACTGAATAGAATCGCCGCCCAAAGAACGGAAATCAAATTGAATCGTGAGGTTCTTATCAATGCCCAGCCCTAGTTCTTTAGATGCTGTTCTGGGTTCTTTTTGACCTCCTGGATGAGTCGTCATTGTGCTCTTGGTGTAATTTTGGTAGGCCGACCACTCCTGGGAAGGTTTGCCACTGTCCCCAGTTTTCTCCGTTTGTGGATAATGGCTCTGACCGTGGTTCGCTGGAGTCCTAAGCCTTAAACATGGCTTTGTAATAGACTGATAGATTTCAATCACCTTGTTTTTCATTTGTTTTTGAATTTCTTTGGATCGTGGCATGATGTGTTTCCTTTTCGAGATCTTGCAGCCTACTTTACTTTGTGAGACAGGATCTATTTAAGTGATTTCTTAATGCAACAGGTCTGGCAGTAATCAAGTCTGGGTGTGGTCAGTGAAATTAAACTCAGCTTTCAAAAAAATGTGGTTAATCACAGTTAACTCATGATTTAACAAGGGGGGCCAATTACTTTTTCACAAAGGGTCATGTAGGTTTGGAGAGCTTTTTTCCCTTAATAAATGATTCATTATTTAAAAACTGCATTTTGTATTTACTCAGGTTATCTTTGTCAAATATCAAAGTTTGTGTGATTATCTGAGACATTTCAGTGTGACAAATATGCAAAAAGATAAATCAGGAAGGGGGCAAATACTTTTTCATGGCACTGTATGTGTGTGAAGGCAGACAAGCAAATACTTTTGGCAATTTGTGTGTGTGGGTGTGTGTGTGTGGGTGTGTGTGTGTGTGTGTGGGGGGGGGGAATATTCATATTTAAAACATTTTTGGAAAAAAATGACATTTAAGATTTAATTTTTCTTTATTTAAAAAAACTTTTTAATAACTATTTC
Source organism: Cetoscarus ocellatus (assembly GCA_037902135.1). Classification (NCBI taxonomy): domain Eukaryota; kingdom Metazoa; phylum Chordata; class Actinopteri; order Labriformes; family Labridae; genus Cetoscarus; species Cetoscarus ocellatus. The sequence continues at coordinate 3,168 of JBAMNC010001708.1, read as the reverse complement.
TTTAAAATCAACTCTAAAAGCAATGTTTTGCAATAAAAAAGATTATAATAGAAATGAATGACTCTTATTGTCTGCTTCTCTCTTCAACTCATCACACACTTGCTTATTAGAGAAATAAGCTTCAGCTCCTCCTGTCATAATGTCATAACTGAGCAGAATAAAACTTTTCTGTGTCAATAATGGATATCTAAATTAACTCTAAAAAGGGAAATAGGCTTTACAAAACACTGGGAGTATTGGTCATGTGTTAGATCAGTAATTGGGCTGTGGGTTCATTCTTGTCAGGGTCCTTGGATCAGTTTGTAGTCGGAATGGACATGTGCTTTGTCTTGCCATAATGCTCAGCATTGCAGGATTAAATTAACACGACAATCTGGAAATTGAACTGAAATTAATCAGCCTTTTGAGCGGGACTAATGAGCGCATCTTCATTCTCAGTGAAAAACAATTACAGTATGCATACATACATGTAGGATGTCCAACACGATGATAAACCTGGGCGCCCATGCACACGAAAAACTTCTGAAAATGTCTGACAAATTGTTCAAAATAACTGAAGATTCACAATGACAATCAGAGCAAAAATGTTCTCCATTAGTAAAGAGATCCTTTGGCAAACTTTGCATGATGACTTGAACATGACAAAAGTGTTGTTCCAAATCATCTGACTCCTGATTAAAGGGAAATAACTATTGCCTGAATTTACATTGACAGTGCTTTCCCCATTTTCTGGAGAGACTGACATAAACAAAAGACAAAGTCTAAGTGTTGTAAGATAGATAGAATTATTTATTGTCATTTAAAATACACACAACATGTGCAAACATGAACAAAATTTCGATGCAAAATGGCTCAGATAGCAACACTTAAGGCACAAGTACTTAGAATAAAGTAAATGTTTAAAAACAAAGAAGTATTATAAAAAAATAAAAAGGTATAAAACAGTCAGTAGACATTTTAAAGTGATAAGAGTATCTATCTTTTCGATTAACTAAAACAGCAACCACAGAAAAGGGCTGGAGTGCTTAGAACAGGAATGAGATCAATCGGTTTATTGCGCTGAAATTTTCTGAAATTACTGCAAAATACCACTGGATTATTGAATTACATTTGCACAATTGCATTAAGTTATTGCACAGTTGCATTTAATTATTGCATAGTTATTTCACTAAATCATTGCACTGGATTTTTCATCATCCACAGACCTCACAGCAGACTGTAAACTATTTACTGTTGAGAAGTCTTATGGCCAAGGGTCTGAAGCTATTGCATAGTCTGGTTGTTCTGCTTCTCAGACTGCAGTACCTTCTGCCAGAGGCCAGCACCGAGAACTGTCTGTGGTGTTGATGAGTGTAGATAAATGTAACCAAAGAGTTGCACAATGACAGAGACCAGCCATGTATCTGTGCAAACAATAGTCAGCATACATTGCTGTAGATTGTGCCACTGACACTGACTGAGTAATTTACAGAATTTAGGGTGAAAACAAGCCACAAAAACAACACAGGGGGAATTACCCTTAACCCTTACAAGGCACTTTGTTTTTAACCTGGCACAATGGAGGGACTGTTGAATATATTTTACTCGTCGATCTGGGAAAGAGCAGCAATAGGCAGAATCTTTCAAAACATACCCTGCAGGTGATTGGACAACAGTTCCATCAATCACATTTATTACGGAACGATCATATATTTAGTAGGCGGATGCTACTGCGCTACAGAATGTGAGCTGATTCCTCATCAAACTATCTGTGAAGTGGAGGAAAAATGTCCCTACTATAGAGAAGTTTATAGTGTTGTTATTTGTTTTTCATTTAGTAGAGAAACATGGTCCAGACCTGATAATACTGCTACTGAAGCTGTTAGCATCTATGCTAATCTCGCTTTGTGCAGTCACTTGCTTTTATTTGTTGTAAGGTGACCTTGGGTGACTTGAAAGGCACCTCCAGATAAAATGTATTATTATTATTATTATTATTATTATTATTTACTTCCTGCTGTCATTTTCTCTCGTAGCGCCCACCTCTTCCTGCTCCAAAGGACTCTGATTTAGCTGTGCCACTTCAGGCCGAGCACAATCGTTGTACTCTGGAGCTTGGCATAATGGATTTGCCTGATTACAGATACTGAATCAGGAAGGTCCAGCTGCTGTGCAAGGTTACTTTGTTTTGGCACTACGTCGCAATACAGCATTGTAACATGTACTTCCACTAGAAGCATACAGATCAAAAATGAGTTCTGACTTTCATTGGCTGCATAAGCATATATCACTACATCCCAAATAAAGATTAGCTAAATTTACAAATCTTTAAAGATTATCCTGGTGAGTTAGCACAGTAATTTTGAAAAAGAGTGTTATTCTAGCTCAGTTAGCCTCCTCAGTAACACTTTATGTAGATTTCTCTTTTAAAAAACACAAGTATATATCACATAAGAAAAAAATAGCTGGGATGCCACTTGTTTTGGACTTGTTTTTATCGACCTGGCTGCTTATTTCAGTAGGAAAAATCTGGCAACACTGCTCCACAGTCATTTCACTCTTGATACATCTGAAATTTGCTGTGAAAAAGAGCGTATGCCAAGTTTGAGTGAGTATACACAATTTGTACATGAGGCCCCCTGTGAGTGCTACAGACGACAAAGCTTCACAAGTAGATCGGCTGCCACTGTGATGCCTATTACGCCATCTAGTGGACATAATAGTCGTAGTCGTCAAGTCTTGACTTCCTCTGCCCTGGCTGGCAGGGGGAGAGGGTTAGAACACATGACCCCAAGTAAGTAAGGACTGAGTTCATGTGTCTTTCACGTTCAGTCTTTCCTCTCTGTCTCACTTCCTCCCACCAGAGACAAATGGGAGGGACGCAGGGAACAGAAGGACCAGAAACAGGAAAAATCAGCTTTCAAGACATGAGACATCTTGTCCTCTGCAGTGATGTCTGTTTGTGATATGGGGTGACTAGTCTGATCATCCACTACTTACAAACAGCTGATTGTTTAAGCATACAGTATAAATGCTGCATTACTTCAAGTAAATTAAACATAATGACGTTTGTCTCTTTATTTCTTGATCTGATGATCACACACCTGCACAATAAACCATAACCTACAGACTGACAAAATATATTTGTAAAACATTTTTTCTGGCAAATTACTTTACTATTGTTTGTTG